>PVHX01004663.1:0-14365 GCA_004024805.1 Geosciurus inauris
TCCTTCCTCCCTCCCTCCTTGTGGGGATTTAACCCAGGGGTGCTTTAACACTAAAGCAAATCTGCAGCTCTTTTTATTTTTTATTTTGAGACATGGTCTGGTTAAGTTGCTGAGGCCGGCCTTCAATTTGTGAACCTCCTGCCTCAGCCTCCTGAATCACTGGGATTACAGGTGTGCACCATAATGCCTGGCTTTTTTTTTTTTTAATTGGTACTGGGGGTTGAACACAGGACCTTGTGCAAGCTAGGCAAGTTCTTTTCCACTAAGCTACACCACCAGCCTGGACTTTTCATCTTGGCCAATATTTGGGATTTTATGGAAGGGAATTCTAAAATCAGATGCTTTTCAAATCAAGACCCTGAGAAGCCTGAGGTATTTTTTACTGGTTATTACAGATTACATATTCAACTCAGTTCAGTTTTACTTTATAATATACACTGTTCTTATATGAGAAAAATAGTTATAATTATGCCAAATACATTTTTAATTTTAGACTTTTCAGTCATCCTGAATGTCTTCGTTATTAGCTATTGTACATTAGTGGAATTAACTGTATATTATCATTTATTCCTAGGAAGTTGCATAAGATACAAATATTATAACCAGATAGAAACTACGAAAATGGAAGTGCTTGATTACCTTACTGTGGTAAACCTAATATGTCATTTTCGGTTATGGTTCAGTTAAAGGATATTGTCTCTCTCTCTCTCTCTTTTTAGTGAAACTTTTAAGCGTAGCAAATACAGAGAAAATAACAAACCTCATGTACCTATCATCTGCCTTCCACAATTACTAACATTTTACCAATCTTTAATTTGTTTCTCCATGTAGTCCCCCTACCCCTACTCCTCTGGACTAATTTAAAATCAGTTCCAATATTATACAAGTTGGCTCCTAAAGTAAGTCCAGTATGAATTTCTAATTAATGAAGACTTCTAAAAACATAATCACAATGTTTTTTTTTTCTTTCTCATACTGGGGCTTGAACTCAGGTGTACTTGACCAATGAGCCACATCTCCAGCCCTGTTTTGTGTTTTATTTAGAGATGGGATCTTGCCGAGTTGCTTAGTGCCTCGCTGTTGCCCAGGCTGGCTTTGAACTTGCGATCCTCCTGTCTCAGCCTCCCAAAATGCTGGGATTACAGGCGTGCGCCACCACACCTGGCTCACAATGTTGTTTTTACCTAACAAAATTTACTGTAATTCCCTGTTAAAATTTTTGACATTAGATCATCAGTTATAGTTTTGGTATGTTAGAACAATAGAATAGAACAGTAAACTTGTTACATTTATTGATAGGATATTCATGGTATATGAAAGTTGGTTCTTAATGTATAAATAGTGTAATGTATATTTAGTATATTTCTTAATGTATAAATAGTCACATTTCTGCTTAAATGTTTATACAAAATATCCTACCAGGAACTATCTCTGGGAGTTACTTGTATTTTCTAATTTTTCTACAAGGAATTTTTATATTTGGTCATATGTCCCTTTTTAGTATTTTTAATGCATGTGTTTTCTTACATACTTTGGAGCCCATTTTGTTTGTTGGCAAGTTTGTTTTGAAATAAGTAATTCATTTTTATTTTTTCCTGTGTATTGGTTTTATCCGTAGGGCAGTTTTGCCTGGCACCTGACATCCACATTACAGAATCACATCTTACAATTACGAGGTAGGGGAACTTGAGGAGATTGCATTCCAATCCACAGCTATGCTCAGGGCCTAATTGTCTGTAGGTTTCTCTGATACTTAACCTCTGCTATGGGCAATTATTTCTTCCTATGTGCATTTCTGTCAGCACTTGGTTGATAGGCAGGTGTCTAGTTGTAGCCCTCAGTCCTTGGCTGTTGTCCCTTTCCATATTATTCCAAGAAGGTGAATTCCTGTCTTTTACCCTTTGCTTATGGTCTTGTTATCCCTAGTGCCTTTGTCTTTAGCCTCTGCTCTTCACTGTGGGTTTTATCATCAGTTGACTTGTGGGTTGTTTCTGCTTTATGTGTATTCCAAATAATACTGCTGTGAACATTTGCTTCTAAGTTTTTTGGTAAATGTATATTTTCATTTTCTTGAACATATACCTAGGAGTAAGTAGAACTGCTTTATTGTAAGGTGACTCGGTATTTACCTTTTTGGGAAACTGCCAAACTGTTTTCTAAAGTGCCTGTCATTTTACATTTTCACCAACAATGTAAGAGAGTGTCAGTTTCTCCACATTCTCATTAACACTTGTATATGTCTTTTTGATTTAATCTTCCAAAGGATGTGAAGTGGTATCTCAGTGTGATTTTGATTTAAATTTCTTCAGTGGGTGGTAATGTTGAGCATCTCTGTACTATTGGCCATTTGTATATCTTTGGAGAAGTGTCTATTCAAATCCTTTGACCATTTTTCAACTGGATTTTTATTATTGAGTTGTAAGGGTTCTTTTTATATTCTGAGTACTAGTCCCTTATCAATACATGATTTGCAGGTATTTTCTTCCATTCTTTGGGTTGTCTTTTCATTTTCTTTCCTTCCCTTCCTCCCTTCCTTCTTTCTTTCTTAACAGTAAACTTGTATTGTGGTTTCTCTGGGTCACAGGTGGTGGTAACAGCTGGGTATCTCTGGGTCAGGATCTCTCATAAGACTGCAGTCAAGGCATCATCCAGAATTGGAGTCATTTCAAGGCCTCAGTGGAGGATTTACTTCCAAATTTACTAATATGTATTTGACAGGGCTTAGAAGATGGATTTCTAGTCTCATTCATGTGGTTATTGACAAGCCTAAGATTTTCTTTGATATAAGCCATAGAAATTGATACTTTGCTTTGTAGGCCTCTCTGTAGTGCTTCTCAGCACATGGCAGCTGACTTTCCCTGGACCAAGGCTCTGAGTGAGACAGGGTGAACAAGAAAGATGCCACATTTTTTTTTTTTTTAATAATCAAATCTCATGAGCAACATTCCATCACTTTTGCACATTCTTTTTGTCAGAAACAGGTTACCAAGTCCAGCCCACATTCAGGGAGTCTTGGATTATATAAGCAAGTGAATGCCAAGAGATGAGAATCTTTAGTATTCATACACATGTCCTCTGGCCCTTAGTGGTTCATGTTCCTCTCACATGCAAAATGGGCTCACCTTCTCCCATAGTCCTCCAAGTTTCATCCCATTATAATCAGGATATGCTAGGTTATAAGGCAGTATCAGCTCTAAAATCTTGGTGACTTCAAACAGCATAGTTCTATTTCTCTATCATAGTGCCTATCCTGTGTTGGGTAAGGATTCTGTCCATGTTGTCCTCACTCAGGGAGTCTCCAGCATTAATTGATCACTGGCTATTTAAGGCTTCTACAGGGGCATGACATGTCTTATTTTTCATTCTCATATCATATGGCCGCATAATTTCAAAGGCATAAGGAAGTTCATGTCTACTATATTCCTTTTGTTTTCTCTTTATTGGCATTAAATCCCCCTTGGAGATTCAAAGGACATTAATAGCTGCAATGGGGAGCTTTTGAGCCTATTACTTCTGACTGAGGTTGTGCAGTGCCCTCCCTCTCTTACCAAAAAACTGCCAGCAAAAGTCTGATTACTGGGAAAAGATCAGAAAACCTGACAGAGGGACCATGCTGTCTTACAGATTGTCGTTTTTCTAGTTCCTTAGGAATTCAACAAGTCTGTGGTCCCATGTGGTTTTGATATTCCAGGCTTAATATTAGGTTTAGGTGTTTTGGTCTGAAGGAGCAGCAGCTGTCAGTATCATACTCATTTCTTTGTTGATGTCAAGAGTGCACGTGGAGAAATCCTTTCTTAATAATCTGATATGTAGCCCCCAAATTTTTAATTTTGATATATTTCAGTTCTATCTTTGGTTGCTTTGCTCTTGGTGTCATATCTAAAAAAGCATTGTCTAAACAAGGTTTGATGAAAAATCAGTTCATAATTATCAGCCCATAAATGCAAAAGTGGTTTTTTGGATTCTCATTTTTGTTTCATTGATCTGTATTTCTAGCCTTTTGCCAGGAGTGCTGTATCTTTGTTTTGTTTTTCATACCAGGGATTAAACTCAGGGGTACTCGACCACTGAGCCACATCCCAGCCTTGTTTTGTGTTTTATTTAGAGACAGGGTTTCACTGAGTTGCTTAGCACCTTGCTGTTTCTGAGGCTGGCTTTGAATTCGTGATTCTCCTGTCTCAGCCTCCCAAAGTGCTGGGATTGCAGGCATGCACTGCCGCGCCCATCAGAAGTGCTGTATCTTGATTACTATAGGTTCATAATAACTTTTGAAATTGGGAAATATGAATTCTTTCTTCAGATTGTTTGGCTATTCCCAATCCATTGTACTTCCATCTACATTATAAGATTGGCCCAGAAAGGTTATCTATTTTTAATCGTTTTTCTGTTCTGAAGTTTTTGGAGGAGAAAGAAGGGTCCTTTTTTATATCTACTCATCCATCTTCATTGGAAGTCTCTGGATTACTCATGTAATTTGAAGCAAATGGACAGGGAACTATAGTATTGAATATATACTGTGTGCCAAATAGTATTTATGAACTTACCAGATATGGAATAGTATTTAAAACAGTTGAACTTAGTAATGCAGAGCCTTGCATAATTAATTTGATTAAGTATAGAAATAAATATAACATCTCTATTAAATAAATACAACATCTCTATCTTGGTACAATTTGCTCTTGAAAAGCACCCCCCAAGGTGTGGCACAAGTGAACTCCTAGGAGGAGTACCTCCCCCCAACATCTTTTTTCCTGAGGAAGACAGATTTGGAGAGCCATAATTATATTTTACAAGCCAGAAAGCTAGGATTAAAATTTCTTCTTCTTAGGTGTTGATATTTTTTGTCTCATGATGTAGTCATCTTATATTCATAAAAGTCTGATGCAATGAAATGACATTTTCAAAGCTTTAAATGAAATAAATATTTGACTTTTTTTTAGGTGGCCTTATTCTTTTACTTTCAAAAATAAGATCTGTTTTGTGTTGCTTTAGCACTCTGGGAGATCTGGTTTTTATTAGCTGTATTGAGATGTGTGCCATAATTTACATGCCATACACATCATCCATTTGAAGTTTACAATTTGATCATTTTTAGTATATTCACAGAATTGTGCATCCATCACCACAAAGTTAAACATTTCATCATCCCAGAAAGAAACCCCTTGCTCTTTAGCTATCACTCCCAGGCTTCATTCCCCATTATCTTAGATAACCACTAGTCTTTCTATATTCCTATCCAGGACATTACAATATAAATGGATTAATAAAATGTCTTTTTGTAACTTCCTTCTGTCAATAGGCATAATGTCTCAAGCTTCATTTGTGTAATGTATATCATTCCTTTTTATAGTTGAACAATTCCATTTTGTTTATCCACCATTTGATAGACAAATATTTCTACTTTCTGGCTACATTATGACTGAAACTGCTTATGGTCATTTGTGTGCAAATATTTGTATGATCATATGTTCTTATATCTCTTGGGAATATACCTAAGAGCACCACTGCCAGATCATAAGGTATGTGTAACCTTTTGAGGATCTGCTAGACTGTTTCCCAAAATGGCTACACCATTTTATATTCCCACCAGCAGTGTGTGAAGGTTCCAGTTTTTCTATATATTTTTTTATTTCCTCATTTTTTACTGGTGCATTATAGTTGTACATATTGATGGAATTTGTTACATATTTGTATGTGCATACAGAATAACAATTAATTTGGCTGATACTACTTCCTACTTTCTTTTTTATGTTAGCCATCCTAGTGGCTCTGAAGTGGAGTCTCATGGTGATTTTTTTTTTTTAATATATATTTGTAGTTGTAGATGGACACAGTGCCTGTATTTATTTATCTTTATGTGGTGCTGAGGATCCAACCCAGTGCCTTACATGAGTTAGGCAAGTGCTCTACTGCTGAGCCACAACCCAAGCCTCTTATGGTGATTCTGATTTGCGTTTCTTGGATGATATTGAGTCAAGTTATGTTTGGGGAAGGAGGGAGAAGATGCTTCTAAACCACAGGTGGGCTAGGTTGAAGGTATTAAGAACCCTACTTAACTTTATTCCCAGTTACTACATACTGTGATTTTTTTACCTCTAGGTCAGTTAACTTAGCAAGTCTTGAATGCTTACATTCAGGTGTCCCAGATATCAATACCACCATCTCTTTCTCCTTCCAGATTACTAGTTCCTGGTGTTAATTCAGGCTGATAGAGGATTACAGTTAAGCCTGTGAAAGAAAAATGCCAAAATTTGACTCTTGATTGAAAGACAATATCCTGAAGATGTTGGCAATTACATTTCTAAGACATTCAACCATGTTATGTAATAAGTTTGTAATAAACTTCTGAGAGTCACTATTGGAAACATTAATTAAATGAAAGCAGTGTCAAGTTGTGGATTAGGTTAGAATGGTGATTGGAAGTATTTTTTGGATCTGAGCCAAAAAGAAAATTTAAAGCCTTTGGTTACTTTGATTTATCTTTATCAATAACTTAGTCAAATTCTGAAAGGAAGAAGTTACATTTCAATGATAACCTTAATTTTACTATCCAGTATAACATATTACTCTTGTGTAGTATATCAGTTATGGTATAAAATCAGGAGGCAACTCAGGTCTCAGTAGTGTAGTGCTGTTTAACTGAGTAATTTTAAGTCTCTGGCTTAAATATAGTAGTTACATAAATAGTCTAGTATGGAAGGAAGGTTTGCTGAGGTGCCTACTGAATCATTTGTATTACCTCTTCAGATAAAAGTCCTCAGGTTTCTTCTTTGGTTGCTTGTATGTATTGCAGATGTTAGCATAGATACTGGCTAAAATAATCCTAAATGTGGTTATTTATAATATAATTGTAGCATTCCTGCATGTGTTGATTTCTTTATTTTTAATGATTTCATGGTGGGGGAATGTTGAAATGATATTTGAACCATAGATTTATAGGTAAGCTTTATTTCCTACTCCCAGATAATATTACATGTGTACCATATTTGATTGGTGATGTTTATAAAAAAGAAAAAGTGGTTATAGAGACCTAAATTTAAAATGCAAACTGTAAAACTCCTATAATAGGAGAAAACCTAAATGACCTTGGTGGTGACTTTTTAGATATATAACTTCAGTGACATGGTTCATGAAAAGCATTTGATAGGCTGTACTTCATTAATGTTAACTTCTGCTCTGTGTAAAACAATGTCAAGAGAATGAGAAGACAAGGCACAGTTAGGAAGAAAATATTTACCAAAGACACTGCTGATCTGACAAGGGACTATTTTTTTTAATTTGTTGCTTTTACATATACATGACAGGGGGCTGGGGTTGTGCTTCAGCGGTAGAATGCTTGCCTAGCATGTGTGGGTTCAGCCCTTATCACCGTATTAAATAAAACAAATAAATAAAATAAAGTTAGATATACACGACCGGAGAGTGTATTTGGACTTTTCTTTTGGGGTACCAGCGATTGAACTCGGGCACTTGACCACTGAGCCACGTCCCCAGGTCTATTTTATTTAGAGACAAAGTCTCACTGCGTTGCTTAGTGTCTCACTTTTGCTAAAACTGGCTTTGAACTCGTGATCCTTCTGTCTCAGCTTCCCGAGAGTCACTGGGATTACAGGCATGCACCAGTGCACCTGGCATATTTTGACAAATAATACGTACATGGAGAAAAACCATTCCAACTGGGATATCATTCTTGTGTTTGTACATAATGTGGATGGACACTACTCATGTATTCATTTATGAGCAAAGGAAAGTTATGTCTAATTCTGTTGTTTTCCCTATTATTCAAAATTTACAGACTCTTAAATAAGGTAGCAAAGAACTTGATTAAAAAATGAACAAAATACCTGAATGGACACCTCACTGAGAAAGACACAGTGATGACAAGCAAGCATCTGAAAAGATGTTTAACATCATATGTCATTAGGAAATTGAAGATTAAAACTAAAATGAGATACTACTGGACGCTTATTAGAATGGCCAACATATAATATCAAATGCTGGTGAGAAGCTGAGTGCAGTGGTGCATGCCTGTAATCCCAGCACTCTGGGAGGCTGAGACAGGAGAATCGCGAGTTCAAAGCCAGCCTCCGCAACAGCAAGGCACTAAGCAACTAAATCAGTGAGACCCTGTCTCTAAATAAAACACAAAATAAGGCTGGGAAAGTGGCTCAGTGGTTGAGTACCTTTAAGTTCAATCCTGGTACTCCTCCTCCTCCCCCAGAAATGTAAGATTGTGGGACTCTGATTTGTGGCTGGTAAGAATGCAAAATGGTATAGTCATTTTGGTAGATGGTTTGGCAGTTTCTTATAAAACTAAACATATTCTTATCATACAATCTAGCAGTCAAATTTATTGACATTTACTCAAATAAATCAAAAACTTAAGTGTACACAAAAACCTGTAACTTTTTTCATAGTTGACAAAATTTGAAAGCAACCAAGATGTTCTTCAGTAAGTGAATGGATAAACTGTAGTACATCAGACAGTGAACTATTAATCAATGTTAAAAGAAGTGAGCTATCAAACATTGAAAAGACATGGAGGAATTACTCAGTGAAAGAACACAATCTGAAAGGCTACGTACTGTATGATTCCAACCACATGCTATTCTGGAAAGAAAAGACAAAACTATAGAGTCAGTAAGATAGTAAGAAGATCAGTTACCAGAGGTTAGTAGGGAGGCAGGAATGAATAGAACATAGACGATTTTTAGTACCATGAAAGTATTTTGTGTGATATCCTATGATAATGGATATACATCATTATAAATTGATGTAAACCCATAGGAAGTACAATACCAAGAGTGAGCCCTTATGTTGTAACTGTGGACTTTGGGTGAATGATGTCTTGCTCTAGGTTGTTTTAACAGGTGTGCTACTGTGGTGGGGATGTCATTAGTTGGGGGAGGTTTGTGTGTGATGGCAGGGACTCTGTAAACTAGTGAATTTAGTGAAATTTAATTTAATGAAATCCAGAACACAAAACTCAGATCAAGTAGTTAAGATTTTATATTTACTTGATGTTTTATTTTTCTTCTTCTTCTCTGGAGTATTGGAAAACAAGCTTTAGTTATCATGTTGTTATACTCCTATGTACTAGAATAGGCATCTCCAAAAAAATGTAGATGATTTCTCTCTTTTTTCTTCTCCCCAAGGCTGAGGACCAAACTTGGGGTCTTGCACATGCTAGGCAAGTACTTTGCCACTGAGTGAAATCCCCAGCCCTGCTGAGTATGGTGGCACACGCCTGTAATCCCACCTGTAATCCCAGCAATTTGGGAGGCTGAGGCAGGGATTGCAGGTTCAAAGCCAGCCTTAGCAATTTAGCAAGACCCTGTCTCCAAGTAAAATATTAAAAAAGGGCTGGGAATGTGGCTCAGTAGTAAAGCGCCCCTGGGTTCAATCCCTGTGCCAGGGGAAAACAAAAGAAAGAAATCCCTAACCCTGATGATTTCTTACACAGTGACAATGCTATTTGTTAGACTCCTTCAAATAGCAAGAATGTTAAATGCTCAGTTTTATTCTGAACCTAAAACTGTTCTAAAAAGTAGTTTATTTTCTTCTTTCTTAAAGTGTTTATATAGCTATTCAATTCTTAAGATGTTTGCACCTGCTTTGTGCCATGCTAGGTGACATGTCTTCTAATGGTCATAGCCCAGTAGAAAAGTTCAGAAATTAATGAACTGTTGGGAAATCTTGAGAAAGTCCTGGTTTTTATTAGGGGCATTGTGAGATTTCTGGTTTCTAGAACCTGACTTTAGATCTCTGTTTTGAAGTTTTTTTAGGATGTAGGGGTGTGGTCAAGTAATACATGTGTATTTCCAAAATTCATCTCTCTTCAATAAATAGAAGGATAGTCCTAAGTTTTGTCCTTCATTGATACTAATCAAGAAAGACTTGTGAGAAGATAGATACTGAGTAGAAAAATAAAATAGGAATATGATTTCTATTTGGAGAGGATTTACTATTGTATGTTGTTACGGTTTGTGTAAATATCATGGTTGAAGACGATCAGAACTTTTTCAAGCATTTGAAAATTCATGGTTTGGGTTTTTTTTTTTTTTTAATTTTTTTTAGTTGTTGATGGCCCTTTATTTTATTCATTTATTTATATGTGGTGCTGAGGATCGAACCCAGTGCCTCACACATGCGAGGCAAATGCTCTACCACTGAGCCACAATCCTAGCCCCCATGGTTTGGGTTTTAAAGCTGTTGTCTATCACCAAGTAGTAAGTTACACATTCTGTTTATTTTAATTGATAATTAAGTTTGCTCATATTTGGGTTAGCTGCATACCAGAAGAATTTTTAAACAACTGTTTGACTTTTGAATACGGAATGTAACTATATGATTTCAGAGATTAAAATAATTTAAAAAATGGTTGACATTAAGCAGACTTGCCTCTACCTTCCTCCTCCTCATCTTTTCCTAGATGACAGGTTTTGTGTAATCTTCTGTTGCTTTTTAAACTTTCAAATAAATACATTTTGGGAAGATGGCTTTTCCCCAGAAAAACTGATATGAATTATTATTCATAATTTGTTGCATATTGAAAGGACATGTCAATATTTTAATGATAGATGTAAAAGTGACATCAGTCCTTTTCTTGCTATGACAGTCCTTGGCTTCCTTGAAAGAGAATTACTGGAATTATTTACCAGCCATCTCCTCATTAACTGTTGAGGCCAAAAACAAAATAATAAGTAACATTTATTGACAGTTAACTCTGCCACATTTACAGTAATCCATGAAAGTATGTACACTTAACACTCTCATTTTACAGATGAGAAAATTGAGGCGGCTCCAGAGAGATTAAGAAACTTAACACATATTATTATCAGATATCAGGGATGGGATTTAAAGCTGGCCTTTTTCTTTTAAAATCATAAATATTTTCAAACATGTGAACTAGTTTAATGAACTCCAGAAACGATAAAGGATGGGAATAAAAGATGTTGTCCAGGTGACCACAGCCATCAACTCCAACCTAAAGAAAACTCAGCAATTTGGTTATGAAAGGGTGGGATGATTTCACAGATTGGTGGCTTTTCACAAGAACAGTACAGCTGACCCACACTTAACTAGGTAAAGGGTAGGGAAGGATGTGACAGCCATATTCCTGATAGTAAAATGTCCCTTTTGGTGAGCTCTAAGCCAGCCTTCCTAACTAGCATTATACCAGTTATAATCTATATAGAAATTTAAATTTTTAGTTAAATCTCATCTAGTGGGAGGTAAAATGAACCTGTGAATTTTCAATAACTTACTTATTGGTTTTTGATGTATTAACTGTTTTCCATTGGACTCATAATATTAAACTTAGATTTTTTTTTTTAAAGGTCTTTGATTTGCGTCAATGTCATCGACAGATGCAGCAGCAGGCGGCTACTGCACAAGCTGCAGCAGCTGCCCAGGCAGCAGCCGTGGCAGGAAACATCCCTGGTCCTGGATCAGTAGGTGGCATAGCTCCAGCTATTAGTAAGTATGCTCTTTTTTTTTTTAATGTAATAGTGGCATTTTGTCTTGATTCACTCAGTTGATCAGTTCCTTTAAGCAGTAATAGAAATTAAAATTTTTTTGCTGGGATGATAATAGTTGCCCCTACATAGGATAGAACCATTTGTGTTCTTTTTGTATCAAAAAGGGAGTTTGGGATAAAGGGGGCTATTATTCTATTGTTCTGTCTCCCCTTTTTTATTGATGTTTTTTATGATTTCTGCCTCACCAGCCAGGGTGGGTTATAATCACTGAAGTGCTTGGCATTATTCTACTAAGAAAAGCATATTTCAATTTCAGAATTGGACACCTCTCTGATTTTTTTTTTTTTTTAAGTATGCTAAGCATGGAGAGAAAACGGAGTGAGGGTGGTATTTTGATAACTTGTAGACTTTTTTTTAATTTTAGGGTAAAATTGAACTGTGTGCCAGGTTTCACACTGATGGGGAATTTTTTACTGCAGAGTTAAACTCCTGACTATAGACTTTTATGATGGAAACACGTGGCACCCATCTTCCACGTCTGAAGGCATAACTAGTGATTCATTCAACCCCTGTTCTTAACCTCTTCAGTGTGGTAAGCAAATCACACTGGCTAAGAAAACTGCAGTGGCCCTGCAGGTTTCTCTACAGTACATGCAAATTCTTCCCATTAGTTTCATGGTAATATTGATATATGCAGATGACTATATGACTGTATGTTCTGACTGGAAAATTAGATGCAGAGTCTCCATTGTGTTCAGGAGTTTACAATTTAGACATAGATAAGACAGTCATTGAGAGTTTTATCTTAAAAAAAAAATTGAGCACCTAAACGATTAATTTGCTAGCTTCGATGTTATAAACATGTTTTTTCTAAAGAATTCAGAACTAGTATTCACTTTCTTATTCTCATCTACTGCCCCATTGCATATTTTATATTGTGAAATTGCAAGATAAACATCATCTGGGTCATCTAAGATGTTTTAGGTGAGCCAGGCATATTAACTCTCATTATTAGTCATGTCTTACTGTAAAATAGGCTGCTTAGACAAACAATAAGGTTCCTAGAACCAACATGTGTATACACTACCTCTTAAAAACAAGTTTCTTATCCTTTCACCTCCATTTCTAAAGAGAAAAATAGCTGGAGTGTTGGTGGATTGTGGTAATTTACTTTATAATTAGAAATAGGTAGAAGACACATGTGGAATGTAAACTGCCTTAACCAAAAGTTTTCAGTTCCTGTTGAAAAAGTTTAGATCTACTGTTACTTGCCACTTTGACAGAGAAATTTTATGCTGAGGAAAATAAAGTAGAATGTAGGGAGGATGGGAAGAGATCGCTGTGTTCCCCTAACGTCTTCTAAACCTTTTCTGTTAGGTCTCTCAGCTGCTGCTGGCATTGGCGTTGATGATCTTCGTCGCTTATGCATACTCAGGATGAGCTTTGTGAAAGGCTGGGGACCGGATTATCCAAGACAGAGTATCAAAGAAACACCTTGCTGGATTGAGATCCACTTACATCGGGCCCTCCAGCTCCTAGATGAAGTACTTCACACCATGCCTATTGCAGATCCACAGCCTTTAGACTGAGGTCTCTCACTGTGGGGCCCTTAACATTATCAGGATGGTGGACTATAAGATACAATCCTGTTTATAACGTGAAGATCTGTTTCATTTTTGTTCTGCTTTATCTTTTCATAAAGGGTTGAAAAATGTGTTTGCTGCCTTGCTCCTAGCAGACAGAAACTGGATTAAAACATTTTTTTTCCTATTTAGAACTTTTCAGGCATGGGGCAGACCTTGAAAATAAGGAAGAACTCATTCTTACTAAGTCTTTATCATTTATGTATGAAGGAGTCATTCCAGTGTTGGAAAATTTAGCCCTTAAAAATGTCTTGGAGCCTTTTATATGCAGAACATTGGTATGTGTGGTATTCTACAGAATAAATTCAATATTACTGATTTTAAAGGCAGAGAAGTTCTCAAAGTTAATTCACCTATGTTATTTTTTGTGCAAATTGTTATTGTTGAACATACTTTACTCCAAAATATTGTGCCATGCAGGTGAGTTAATTTTACTAAGAGCAACTTTACTCTGTATTTAAAAAAATAAGATGGTAATGTATTATAACCTTTTATCCAAAATATTTTTTGCAAGTTAAACTAGTAAAGATGATTATAATTCAGATTGTCTTGCAACTTCAGTTTTATTTTTGCCAAGGCAAAACACTAATCTGTGTGTATATTGAGAATTCCTTAAAATTACCAGACAAAGAAATGTAACAGATACTGCATTTGTTATCCCTCTTGGGTGACTATTTATCAAGAAGTATACTTTTGCCCTGTTAAACAGTAGTTGTATTCTTCTGTCTATCTAGGCACAGGGGTGGTTTCTAAGAAGCCTAGAAGAGGAATTTCTTTCCTTCATTAATTCATAGGGAAAGGTTTTGTATTTTAAAAAACACTAAAAGCAGTGTCACTCTACCTAATATCTCACTGTTCTACAAAGGTGCAGTGCTTAAACTAAATAATGAGTGTGTTGGAAACTGCTAAATTCTATGTTAAATACTGTGCAGAATAATGGAAATATTGCAGTTCATAATAGGTAGTTTGGATATTTTTGTACTTGATTTGATGTGTGACCTTTTTTTCGTATACTGTTTAAATCATGTATGTTATGACATTGTTTAAAATTCAGTTTTTGTATCTTGGGGCAAGACCGCAAACTTTTTTATATCTTTTGGTTATTCTAAGCCCTTTGCCATCATTGATCATATCAATCGGCAGTGACTTTGTATAGAGAATTTAAGTAGAAAAGTTGCAGATGTATTGACTGTACCACAGACATAATATGTATGCTTTTTACCTAGATAGTAGCATAAATAA
>PVHX01004663.1:14465-56826 GCA_004024805.1 Geosciurus inauris
AAAAAAAAAAAAAAAAACAAAAAAAACAACCCCTGATTGTCTATAGACAATAGATTGTCTGCAAGATAAGTAGTATGAAATAAAATCAAGGATTTTCTTTCAGATGTTTTTAGTTTTTGCTTAGAAGACTTCTGTAAGCTTTTTAAGATTCTTTAAGGTGTATTCTACACTTGAGCTCTAGAAACACTTAGGCATAATGGCTCTCCTGTATCAACTGAAAGGAACAAGTCTTTGGCCTTGCTCAGAAGGTCTTCTTAAGACAGTTCTAGAAACCAGTGAGTGTTTAATTGCTGTGATAAAACATTGATCGAAATTACATGTCCTGTTTTTTAAACAGCTTCTCTACCAGTTTCTACTCTTGAGTATTCACAGGTACTTTTGGTAAAGACCCAGTTTTCAACTGTGTAAGTTTGGTGATTTTTCAGGGTTTCTTTTGGGCAGAATTATAAAAGAATATCTTCTCTAGAAATTTTGTCTTTAGGTCCATTTTCCTATGAATGAGGAATAAGAATGAGAGGAGAGAGTTTTAGAATAATAGATTTTTTAAAAATCCAGATTATTTAATTAGAATCTTAACCATGCAGTGGTATAACCTGTGGCCTCCTTTTCTACTTTAAGGAAGGTTTTCATTTTTAATCATGTTTAGAAAATATGTAGAAAATATTTGCTGAGAAATATCTCTTCAAAGCCAAGCTACCTTTCTTGGTTTCTTACTATTAAGAGCCATAAAACATAGAGATACTTTAGTTATTAATTGCTTGTATTTGTACCTAGATTGTTACAAGCTTTTGAGAAAATATTTAGTATGTTATCAATTATTCCTGATAGTGTGGTTGTTAAACTATATTTCCATTTCTTAGAGGTGGTCATCTCTGAGTAAGACTAAAGACTCACTAGGTTTAAAACTTCACGTCTACTTCAGGATAAAATAGTTTTTTATAGTTCTTAGAGTCTGATTACAATGTGGGTATGGTTCTAAATGGGTTTCTCTAGCTAATTCATATCTCAAGGACTTTCAGAATGTTGAATTTCAGTGAAAGCCGAGAGAGAGATAACCAGGTACATCCAGTGAAACCCATTCTGCTTTTGTCTTGTGCCTTTATGTGCATTATCAAAGGGAATTCTTAATGAGATTGCCTTTTTTGCCAGGGAGTAGATTTTTTGTGGGGTTGAGTCTGTCTTGTTTTTTATAATTTACTGTCTCTGGTATACAGAGATAATGATGATAAATCACTGCCACATAACCTTGTTTTTCTAGGAACATGGCTCGTTTAGGATTGCCATAACCACTGACTAGGTTGCGTATCCTATTCTTCCTATAAATGGTACAGGGTTACAGATTGAATGATCTGGCTTAAGTTTTACTATACCTGAATATCCAAATAAATAACACATTATTATCTGTGTTATAAAAACAATACCTGGAATTTTAAGTAAACACCACATTATTGGCTGTGTTGTATTTCAAAGTTAAAAACCTATTTTTGTGAGGGATGGTGTGGTTTGTAATAGCAATTTTGAAGGCAAAGTGAAATATCCTCTCATATGATAAATTCTTATTTAAAAAGTTTATTGTTAATTGTAGGAAGGTGAATTGCAGGAATCTTTTTGATTATGGCCATCTGGGAAAGGAAAATTTACATTTTTCCCTTAATGCTCCCTAAATATCTGTGGAGGTGAAATATTTTTGCTCCTGATCTAGTGGTAACTGGTTAAGAGTCACTCCCTAGCTGTTTTATGCAAAGTCAGTTTAGTTCAAACCCTTTTTGAGAGCCTTTTTGAAGGAGCAGTTTTATTCTCTGAATAGGGAAGAATTCTTTTTAACCATTTCTATAGTTTGTTTCCTTCATTGTCATTTTATTAGCATTTAATTTAATGACAGGAAAATTGGTAAAATGGTGAACTTAGGTTAGTGAGGTAAATGACTACATGAAAGCCATTACCTGTGGAGTTGGCTAACAACTTTTGTGGATGGGGCCTGGCAGAGCTTAGCAGATAACACTGCATGAAGAAATGCCTTTCAAAATTCCTTAATTTTTTTTGAGGCAAACCTCATCTTGTTGCAGGTAGCAATCTGTAAATATTCTCCTAAATCCTGTTTTGCAAGATGATAGAGAATAGACTGGGAGGATCTTAGGCAAGTCTTGCCATTCTTTTCCTTCTGAAAACTAGGTAATTTCTTCTTTTAATAAATATACCAAGAAGGATGTAAAAAGTCAGTGGCCTTATTCATAGTAGCACCCTTGGCCCAGCCTTATTCCTAGCACTTGTCCCAGTGTTGCTAGGTTGTTTATCTGGTATCACTGTGGAATGAAATTTTCCACAAACTTGCCTTATTAAGCAGTAAAACTTTCTAAGCTATTTTTTTGATGGAGTTATTTAATATGTATATCAGAGAATATAGTGGGTATAACATTTCCATTGTACTTAGCTGTCTGTGTAGACTTCAGGAGCTTCTAGGATAAACGAAACTATTTTCCCTTTACTAAGTGGTCCCAGACTGCTATGGTTTTGAATTTTCATTCATTTTAACCCTCTTTCTCTCTTCTGGTCTTCTTCCTTTCTGATAGCTGCCGTTTCCTGTGTGCCTCTTCTTAGACTTTTCTTCTTTCCTTTCTATTATTTCCAACTGCTTGTGCAAGGAAACCAGATAACCAAAAATTTTAGATCTTTCTTTAAAACAAAAGTACAAACTCTGGGACAGGACTCAAGATGTTTTCCTGTCAGGTGTTGAAAAGGACTTCAGTGCATTGGCATTTGACATCAGTTCGACTATTTCCAGTGTTCCCTGATTCTTGCTGAGTTTCAGGTGGTTGAGGTGGAGAGAAGTGAGTCATATTCATATTTTCCCTCTTAGAGTAATGTTTTGAAAGGTTTTATTGCGTCCACTTAAGTGCTACTCATACAAAAACTGGGGTTACAAAGGTTCCTAATTAGCATCAACAGTCAGAGGCAGTACTGTTGCCTAGAGGATACCACCAAACGAGACACACTCACACAAACCTCATAAATTAAGAGGGTAATTTTTGTTTTGTTTTGGTGTCCTCTTAGCTCTACCTTCCTCCTCTATACTTTTGACCTACAGGTGCCTTTATGAAAATTGAGTGACTGATAAACTGCCCCAAGGAGTAACTAAAGGAATGGCTGATGTTTTCAGGGATTTTAACATCAGACTTGAATGAATGAAAGACACCCCCCCCCTCCCCGCTTTCCTTAATGTAGGAAGACTGAGGAGAAAACTTAGGTGAAGACAATCATTTCTCTCTGTGGATATGGGTACTTTTCACACAGTTTATTTAAGAAGCATTTTCAGTAGGGCCAGAGTTAATGTTCATGTTCAATCTGAAACGAATGGCTCTGGGTTAGGCCAGACATTCACACTCTCTAATTGTGCTCTGCCACTAATTTGATGTGTGACCTTGGGTAAGTTATTTACCTTCTCTGGGCCTCAGTTGCCTCATGTGTAAAATGAGGGCGTTGGACTAGATTAGTTCTTCCAGCTTGGAATTCTAAGTGACCTTGCCTACCTTGCAGCAGTTTTGTATTTCTTCCTTACCTACTCTGCTGTTTGAGGTGTTCTTTGTTTTTTCCCCTGTTATTCAAAAGATTAGGCTTGCTATTTTATTATTGTTCTCCTGTGGACTAGAAGTTACATAATATGTCCTTAAGACTTAATTTTAACCAAAGGCCTAGCACCATCTTAGGGGCTGCAATAAATACTTTACAAGAACAAAAACCTGAGAGGGGGAAAAGCCTTCATTTTTCCATCATCTCTGTTCAAAGTTATAAAGACTTTTTTTCTGGGTCATGACATTCTAGCTTTCAAGTGAGTATGTGTGTGATACCATCCTTATAAGTGCTATGTACTGGTAGTTTTTTTTTCAACTAAAATGAATTGAAAACCGATTGTTAATGCCTAATGATATGAGAGGCCATTACTTTGGGTCTTTGGTTCCTTAACTCTTCCGTGCTCAAAGTGGTAATTCCTCTGAACTGCGTTCGTTAAAATGGTTTATACGACTCAAAACATTACCAGTGGATGATAGTTCACTTTTATTTTGGTTCTTTTAGGTCCATTTTGACTAGACAACTTTTGGCTGGGTCATTCCTTTCTGAGTTCTCTTCTTACTCCTGGATAAGGATAGTTAATGAACTTGGCATTTTCAAGGACCTGGGGAGAATTCCTTGGGGGTAGGTTGAAGGTGGGGGGTTGGGGAGTCCTGGTAGAGGCCAGCTGTGGTAGCTGGAGAGGTTGGGATGAAACCAGCTGCTATTGCTAAGGCTGCTTGCCATTGACAGAAGGACTCATGGACTTGGATTGGTTAAAAGGCTAACCATGGAGTTGGCAAACTTCCTCCAATTTGGGGTTCTGTGTAATGCATTAAATATGTGATTTAAGGAAAAAGTGTGAATGCTTATGGATGATGAAAACCTGGTGGGCTTCAGAGCCCATTTTGGAAGAAGTGACTAGGGGGGGGTAAGGGACAGATTTGGTGATGATATTTCCCAACTCTGTCTTTTCCCCTGAAGCCCAAGGAATACATATGCCAAAACCCAGAGAAGAGCCACTCTTAGCTTCTGCTTTTGGGAAAACTGGTCAGCTGAAGCTCCAGTTAGTTCCTTTGTGGCTTTCTGTATACTTCTGCTTGGTTGAAGTCTGTGGCTAAAAATATAGTTGAACCTTTCTTGAGAACTCTGTAACAAAGTATGTTTTTGATTAAAAGAGAAAGCCAACCAAATCATTATGTGCTCATTCTTTTTTTTTATTTTTTAAAAGCTTGTGAATGTCTTGAATCTGGAAAGAGTTCCTAATCACTTTAAGAATTCTCAAACTTGAGGTCATTGTT
Organism: Geosciurus inauris; assembly: GCA_004024805.1. Lineage (NCBI taxonomy): Eukaryota > Metazoa > Chordata > Mammalia > Rodentia > Sciuridae > Geosciurus > Geosciurus inauris. The sequence goes on from PVHX01004663.1 coordinate 19,313, forward strand.
TTCCTTTATTGTACAGTGGCCACCAGAATGGGAAATACGACATTTCAAATATGACCTTGGAATAACAGTCCCATTCTTTTCTCATTTCTCTCTAAAGGAGGAGGTAGAGTTAGTAATTGGAGAAGATATAGGTGCTGGGAGATTATGAGAACCTGGTTGCTTAAAGAAGCAGAAATTGGAGACCCTACCATTGCCTATCTGAGGATTAAGAAAAGCTGTTTCCCTCCCAGTTGCCTCCTGTATGAGATGGGAATCACTGAGAGAGGTGTGTCAGGTAAGGTTCTATGGCAATGGCTTATAAATATCACGACCACATCAATATTTCTGACATGAGTTTCAGAGATTTTATCAGGCTGAGAAACTCATTACCTGTTTGCAAACCTAAAGTTTACAGTGCTTTAGGGTAGTACTTGGGGGGAGTAACACACTGGCATTCAGTCAGTGTTTCTGAGGAAAAAACATCTTCTGTGGAGTACCGCAGGAGAAAGGCAAGTTCATATAGTCTTCATTTTGCTTTGCCCTTTGCTCTTGACCCTTGAATTGTTTATTTTATCTCCCTCATCATCCCAATGACCACAAATGGCTGTCTTAGAAGTTGGAATGTTCTCAGCCCTCCTTCAAACCTTTCCCATTCTCTTTGTTTCACTGATAAATTGCAGCACCCTCCTCCTTCAGCTCTAAAAGAATAATTCCATTAGTTTTGATCCTACTTTTGGAATGGCTTCTAATTCTGTATTTCAATGTAGTTCTGCAGGGCACTATTTATTGTCAGAGAGATGGACAGGATGGGCTCAGGGAGACCACAGAGTAATTGCTAGATCTACCCTAAAAGAATGGTTAAGGGAAGTTCTTCCTTTCTAGGTAGAAAGGAAGTGATAAAAGAAGGAAAGTGGAATATCACTATGAAAGAAAAAAAAAAAAGGGTCAGTAAAAATATGGGTAAATAGCTGGGTGTGGTGGCACACACCTGTAATCCCAGTGGCTCGAGAGGCTGAGGCAAGAGGATCATGAGTTCAAAGCCAGCCTCAGCAAAAGTGAGACACTAAGCAACTCAGTGAGACCCTGTCTCTAAATAAAATACAAAATAGGGCTGGAGATATGGCTCAGTGGTTGAGTGCCCCTGAGTTCAGTCCCTAGTAACCCTCCCCCACCGCAAAAAAAAAAAAAAAAAATTTTCCTCTCATCTTGAGTTTTGTAAATGATATTTGATAGTTGAAGCAAAAATTAAAACATTACCTAAGATAGTTCTAAATATATAGAGAGGAAATATTTGAAACAATTATAAATAGGGAAGAGAAAAGGGACTTTATGTAAAAGAGTGTAATGTTTCTACATTTCATTCAGAATGGTAAACTAATGGACTGATATGTATATCAAAGTAATAGCTACTTTCATATACAAACTACTGAAAAAGTTGTACAACAGATACATTCAAAAACACTAGATATATCAAAATGGAATTCTAAAAAATATTCTAGTAACTTGGAAGAAGGCAGGAAGAGGAGAGTGGAAACATCAGAATGAAGAAAATAAAATATCAATAATTACTTTAAAATATGAAATATCAATTGAAAGGATTGACATTGACCAAATGGATTGAGAAATGTGATCCAACTACATTCTGTCTACAAGAAACTCTAAACAACAGTATTGAAAAAGTACAGGAAAGTATCAGGTAACTAAAAAGGAAAGCAGGGTATAGGGGTATAGTTCAGTGGCAGAGTCCTGGCCTAGCATGCATTGAGGCCCTGGGTTTGACACCTAGCACCTAAAAAAAGAAAGAAAAAGGAAAGCAGGTATGGGTTCAGGGCAAAGAAAAATGCCATAGACAATTATATAGTGATAAAAGTGTCAGATGAGCCAGTTGAGGTGGTACACACCTATGGTCCCCGCTGTTTGGGAGGATGAGAAGGGAGGATTGCTTGATTCCAGTAATTTGAGGCCAACCTGGACAACATAATGATACCTTGTCTCAAAAAAAAAAAAAAAAAACCCAAGACCTAATAATCCTAAATGGCATGCACCCAACAACTGGTCTGCAAAGTATGTGAAGCAAAACAAAACAAAAAACAGAAAAACTGTAGAAATAAATCCACAACACAACTGTAATTAGGGACTAACACTTTTCAATAGTTGTTACACCAAATAAATCAAAGATATAGAAGAACTCAACATCCTTTAGCTGATAAGATCTAGTTGACATTTGTAGGAGAATTCTTTTCAACAGCAGCAAAATGTATGTGCTTTTCTGGGGATGTAGAGATGGTAGCTTAGTAGATACAGAGGTGCAGTTAGATAGGATGAATAATTTCCAACATTCTATAGCACAGTAGGATAACTGGTTGACAAAAATTAATTGAGTGTTTCAAAATAGCTACTAGAGCAGAGTTTGAAATTTCTCAACAAAAAGAATAAAGGTTTGGGGGCTGGGATTGTAGCTCAGTGGTAGAGCAATTGCTTCGCATGCGTGAGGCCCTGGGTTCGATCCTCAGCACCACATACAAAGCAATAAAATAAAGACATTGTGTCCGTCTACAACTAAAAAAATATTTAAAAAAAAAAAAAGAATAAAGGTTTGAGGTGACAGTTATCCCAACTACCCTGATCTGATACACATTGCACATTGTAGACGCATGTAGAAATGTCACACTGTACCCCATAAATATGTATAGTTAATGTATCATTAAAATATATTTTAAAAATACATAAGCTTTTCAAGTGTGAATACAACAAATACCATGAGAGCTCATATCATGGGTCATAAAAAATAAAAGAATTAAAATCATAAAAAGTATCCTCTGATACTGTTGTTATCAAACTGAAAATCAAAGAGCAAGAAAAACTCCAAATGCTCAACACTAACAATATACTTCCCAAATAATCCATGGGGCAAAGAGGAAGTCATGGGAAACTTAAAAAACACTCAGCTGAATGAAACAATACCAATGTTTGTGGGATATGGCTAAAGCAGTGCTGAAAGAGAAATTTATAGTTCTGAATGGAAGCCTTGGTTGCACTACAATCAAGGGGATTTCATCCCAGGGATGCAAAGTTGGTTCGGCATATGGTAATCAATAAATGTAATTCACCACATAGACTTAAAGACAATAATCATGTGATGATCCCAATAGTTGCAGAAAAAGCATTTGACAAAATACAGCATCCATTTGTGTTTAAAACACTAGAAAAATTAGGGATAGTAGGAACATACCCCAACATTGTAAAAGCTATATACAACAAACTCAAGGCCAACATTGTTCTAAATAAAGAAAAACAAAGCATTCCCTCTAAAAACTGGAACAAGATAGGGATGCCCTCTTTCACCATTTCCATTCAACGCAGTCCTTAAAACTCTAGCCAGAGCAATTAGGCAAAAGAAAGAAATGAAAGGAATATGACTAGGAAAAGAAGACCTCAAACTAACTGTTTCCCCACAACATGATCTATATTTAGAAGACCCAAAAATTATTCCCCCAGAAAATTTATATAACTTATAATTGAATTCAGCAAAGTAGCAGGATACAAAATTGACACCCATAAATCAATTGCATTCCTATATACTGATGATGAATCAGCCGAAAGAGAAATTAGGAGAACTATCCCATTCACAATAGCCTCAAAAAAAAAGCAAACTTGGGGATCAATCCAACAAGACGTGAAATACCTCTACAGTGAAAACTACTGAACACTAAAGAAAGAAATTGAAGAAGACCTTAGAAAGATATCCCATGTTCTTGGGTAGGCAGAATGAATATTGTCAAAATGGCCATAATATTAAAAGTGCTATGCAGATTTAATCCAATTTCTATTAAAATTACAATGACATTCTTCATAGAAATAGAAAAAGCAGTCATGAAATTCATTTGGAAAAATAAGAGGCCCAGAATAGCCAAAGCAATCCTTAGCAAGAAGAGTGAAGAAGGCAGCAGAATGAATTTGGCATTACTTCCCTATGTTCCTATATGAACACATGACCCGTGAAACTCCACATCACGTACAACCACAAGAATGGGAATTTATATTCCATGTATGTATAATATGCCAAAATACACTCCACTGTCTTGCATAACTAAAAATAATGGGGAAAAAAAAGGCAGTGAAACAGGAGAAATCACAATACCAGACCTTAGATTATACTACAGATCTATAGTAACAAAACCAGCATAGTATCGGCACCCAAACAGGAAGATCAATGGAATAGAAGACACAGAGACAAACTCACATAAATACAGTTATCTCATACTAGACAAAGGCACCAAAAACATACATTGGAGAACAGATAGCCTCTTCAACAAATGGTGCTGGGAAAACTGGAAATCCTTATGTAATAGAATAAAATTTAACCCCTATCTCTCACCCTGCACAAAACTCAAAAGTGGATCAAAGGCCTAATCATTAGACCAGAGGCCCTGTACCTACTAGAAGAACATAATAGGCCCAACAATCCAACATGTTGGCTTATAAATTGATTTCCTCAACAAGACTCCCAAAGCACAAGAAGTAAAATAAAAAATTAATAAATGGGGTGACATCAAACTAAAAAGCTGCTTCACAGCGAAGGAAACAGTGTGAAAAGAGAGCCCATAGACTGGGAGAAAATCTTTGCCAACTGCACCTCAGATAAAGCATTAATTTCCAGGATATACAAAACTCAAAAAACTCAACACCAATAAAACAAATACTCCAATCAAAAATGGGCAAAGGAACTAAACAGATACTTCTCAAAAGAAGAAATACGAATGATCAACAAATATATGAAAAAATGTTAACATCTCCAGTGATTAGGCATGCAAATTAAAACTACACTGAGATTTTGCCTTATTCTAATCAGAATAGCAGTTACAAAGAATACAAGTAACAAATATTGGCAAGGATGTCAGGAAATGGGTATAGTCACACATTGCTGGTGAGACTGCAAATTGGTGCAACCACCATGGAAAGCAATATGGAGATTCCTCAGAACACTAAGAATGGAGCCACAATTTGACCCAGTTATCTCAGTCCTCGGTATATATTCAAAGGCGTTAAAATCAGCATAATACAGTGATACAGCCACATCATTGTTTATAGCACCACAAGTCACAATGTAATGTAAGCACACATACATACAATGGAGTATTACTCAGCCATAAAGAAGAATGACTTTATGACATTGGCCAGTAAATGGGTGGATCTGGAGACCATCATGGTAAGTGAAATAAACCAATCCCCAAAAACCAAAGGGGGGGGAATGTTCTTTGTAATATGTGGATGCTAATCCATAAAAGGCCAGGGGTTTGGGGGAGGGGAGAATAGAAGTTCAGTGGATTAGACAAAGGGGAATGAAGGGAAGGGAGGGAGATAGGAATAGTAAAGACAGTGGAATGAATCTGACATGACTTTGCTATGTATATATGTGGATGCATCACAGTGGATCTCAACATTGTGTACATAAGATTGAGATCCTAGTTAGAATAAGATACATTCCATTGCTTATATAAATACATCAAAATAGATTCTACTGTCATATATAACTAAAAACAACAGATAAAAAAATACTTGGTACTGCAGGAGGGATAAATGTACAGATCCATGAACAGAACAGGGAACTCAGACCCACACAAATATGCACAACTGATTTTTGTTTTTTAAATTCTTTTGGCACGGTACTGGGGATTGAACCCAGGGTGCTCTACCACTGAGCACCAGTCCTTTTTATATTTGTTTTGCAGCAGGGTCTTGTTAAGTTGCCCAAGCTAGCCTTGAACTTGTGATCCTCCTGCCTCGGCCTCCGGAGTAGCTGGGATTGTAGGTGTATGCCCCCCTGCCCAGCCAGCTATGTAAATGATTTGACAGAAACATAAAAGCAGTTCAGTAGAGGAAAGCTAGACTTTTCACCAGATGATGAGGGGAGAAATGACATGCATAGGCAATAAAAATGAGCCTCAATGTAAGTCTTATACTTAATACAAAAATTAACTAAAAATGTATCACAAACTTAAACTATAAAACTTATGGAAAAAACTCCAAAAAGTTTTTGGATTTGACACCAAAAACATGATGTGTAAGTGGGAAAATTGGATTTCATCTAAGTAAAAATCTCATATACAATTATACTACACAGATAAAAAAATATGGAAAATATAGCCAGACAGTGTCCCATGATAAATAGGTACAATTGTATGTCACAAAACGTAAAAAACTAATAAAATTTTTTGCTCTGTGAAAGACCCTGTTAAGAGGATGAAGTTTCAGCCAGGTGCGGTGGCGCACACCTGTAATCCCAGCACTTTGGGAGGCTGAAACAGGAGAATTGCAAGTTCAAAGCCAGCCTCAGCAACAGTGAGGCACTAAGCAACTCAGTGAGACCCTGTCTCTAAATAAAACACAAAATAGGACTGTGGATAGGACTCAGTGGTTGAGTGCCCCTGAGTTCAATCCTCCCTACCAAAAAGAAAAAAAAAAGAGAGGACGAAGTTTCACACTGAGAGAAAATATTTGCAAGGTACAGATCCAATTAAGGACTAGTATCTAGAATATAAAAAGTATTCTTAAGACTCAGCAACTACAAACTCTAATTAAAAATGGGCAAAAGGCATGAAGAGACATTTCATCAAAGAGGATCTACGGATGGTAAATTAGTATACAAAAAGATGTTCAACATCACTAGCCATTAGAGAAATACAAATTAAAAACCACAATGAGATATCACCATGCATGTAATATCAAAACACATATATAGTTCATTTTCTGATAACACTAATGACATAATACAACATTTTTTCAGATACAAGATATCATCAATACAATATGTTCCACATACTGCCAAGAGGAGACTAGACTGCCTGTTAAGCTATGACCCAATGCTATCTTTTCACTACATTTTTATTTTATACTTGCTGAAACAGTTTTAGACTCTTTTACATAGTTTTTTTGTGTGTCCTAGCTCATGTCCTAATGGAAACTATAGATGAAATCAGTTGGTTCCAGTGTTTGCTGAAATTTGTTAGTTAAAAATGGTACTCTTCTGAGTGACTCCTTTTTTTTTTTTTTAAATACATATTTTTTGGGGGGAGGTAACAGGGATTGAACTCAGGGTACTTGACCAGTGAGCCACATCCCTAACCTATTTTTGTATTTTATTTGGAGACAGGGTCTCTGAGTTGCTTAGTGCCTCACTTTTGCTGAGGCTGGCTTTGAACTCATGATCCTCCTGTCTCAGCCTCCTGAGCCTCTGGGATTACAGGTGTGTGCCATTTCACCCAGCCTTCCGAGTGACTTGTGACAAGAGTTGCTAAGATCCCTATTTTTATACACTGTATTTTTCACACCACCAGGAACATTGGGATGCAGCATTTCTTCTGTAAGCATTTCACTATCATCTCAGGGATTTTCTTCCACATTGCTAATATTCATTCTGCATTTTTTTTTTTTTTTTTTTTTTTTTTTTGTGCTGGGGACTGAACCCAGGACCTTGTGCATGTCAGGTAAGCACTTTGCTGCTGAGCTACATCCTCAGTCCTTCACTCTGCCATTTTTGATCCAGGCACTTTCTTGGTCTTCCAAGATATTAAAGTTTTCAGACAACAGACAGGGCTCATGTTCCTTCTTCAAATTATCCTTAAATGGTTTGTTAACTGAAATTTTAAGGGATCACACAAATTCAGGCAATACAGCTACATTTTGACTGGCATGGGCCAATAGCACTTAAAAGATGTCATTGATTGTAAGGTGCCTTCTGATTTTCAGAGATGATGAAAAGCAAAGTGTGTCTTAGAATCCATTGATGAAATATGGATTCACTATAAATATTATTCTGCGACTTCTTTTTCTTACCTAATGATATGTGCAGGAGACGTTTTCATGTTAGTCTGCATAGATCTGCCACTTACAAAAGCCAGTAGTATTCCCAGTATGGATGTGCTTCAGTTTATATAGCCACCTTTCCATTGATGGATATCTATATTGTTTTGACATGTTATAAAAATGCTACAATAAATATCTTCCACAGGCCTTGTCGAGTTACCTAGGACAGATATTTAGAAGTGAGATGTGCATGAGGGGATGTGCCCACTTAAGGCTTGTCATTGTTCCCCCAGAAGCCCTTATTTTGCAGTCCTACCACTGTGTATTAGTGTGCTTATATATTCCCTTACCATTGCCCACACTGGATATTTTCAATTTAGGAGTTGGTGCCAATCACGCTGTGTTAAAGAGTGATGTCCTACTGTTATTTTAGTTTGCATTTCCCTGAGACACTTCACATACAGAACAGACTAACCCCCACTTACGAGCTCACCATTTCCATGTCAGGAGTCCATCCCATGGCATCTGTATTCTCAGGGCCCTACGATGCTGAAACCCGGGTGACTGCCAGCTGCACCTTATCTGAGGGCTTGATTAGGGGGAGAGACCCTGGAATCATCAACAGAATTCACTTCCTTATGGTTATGGAACTGAGTCTTGCTAGCAGTCAAGTGGGGACTGCTCTTAGCTCCCAGGAGTCACTCTCAAGTCCTTACCATGTGATACTCTCCTTCTCAGCCTATGTACCCTCCTACATTGAATCCCTCTCTCACTTTGAAGCTCTCAGTTGTCCCCTTCTGTGAACAGCTGCTTTTGGAGGGCTTGTGGGATAGGTCTGGCCCATCCAGATCCTCTCTCTATTTTCAGGGCACTATGCCATACAATGTGGCTCAATCACAGCCATAAAAATCCATTGTATTCATAGATCTGGGGTTATTTCAGGGCATGTACACCTAGGGTGCAGGAAATCCTGGGCTATTATAGAATTTTGCTTCTCATAGCCCCTGAAGGGAAGGCAAAAGATAGGCCTTTTATATTGGACAGGAGGTGATTTGAGCACTGCATGTGCTAGGCATAGGGGTGGGTGTGTGTGTGTGTGTGTATGGAAAGAACTGCCAAAAAGCCATGTATAATTTCCATAAGGAACTCACAGTCTGATAGCACCTTAGCAGTTGAGGGAAGCTTGGGGCATGTGACTCCTGGAAAGTGTCACTTTTCTAAGGAATTTCACCCCTGAACCCTCAGCTATTTCTTCTGTGACTAGGTACCAGCCTTCCTTCCATTCCTGCTTTGGAGTGGGAAGGGGAGAAGAGAAAGACAAAAATTTGACTTCACACTAAAGCAGCAGGGGCAGTGCTTAACTGAAGGTCAACCAAGGCCACTAGTATTCTGCGGGGTGAAGCAAGAGGACCAGAGAAGAGTCCCTGGAGGAGTTGGCCTTTGAACATAGCCTTGAGGATTGGGGAGAATTTTTTTTCTTTCTTTTTTTTGGGTACTTGGGGTTAAACTCAGGGGCACTTGACCACTGAGCTACATCCCCAGCCCTATTTTGTGTTTTATGTAGAGACAGGGTTGCTTAGTGCATTGCTGTTGCTGAGGCTGGCTTTGAACTCACGATTCTCCTATCTCAGCTTCCCAAAGTGCTGGGATTACAGGCTTGCACCACCACATGCAGCTTGGGGAGAATTTTAACAGGAGATACTGGATATGAGAAGGGCCTTCCAGGAAGGGCATAGAAAAGGCTTGGGTATAAAAGCCCAAGGAGCATTTCAGGGAAGGGCAACCTGCCAGTGCCTGGAGCCCCAGAAGTTCAAGAATGGAGGAACAGCAGGCAAAACAAGGGTTGGGGCTGGACGGTGATGAGGCTTACGGAACAGGCAGAAGGTGGACTTTTGTACAAATGCAAGGTCAACTTGACTTATTTTGACATTAGAATGTTCTCACCACTGCCCAAGGGGGAGAGGCTATATTTTGAGTTAATATTCCATTTTAAAACCTAATATGAAAAAGAGAAACATGGGCACTTAAACCTGGGGTAAACAGTCATTACGGTGACCATAAAGCATCCCTGATGGACCAATAAAAAGGGAAAGGAGTCACAAGAGAACCAAGTACATCTCCGCAGAGTGTGAAGAATCACCACTCTGGAAACAGAGTTGACCTTTCCTGTGACATATCAAGCCTTGAAACTTTTGTTTTAATTGAAATTTGGCCCACAAGCAAATTGCTATTCATGGTTGTTATGGATTGAATTGTGTCTCCTCAAAAGGTGTTGATGTTCCAACCCCAGGTACCTATGAATGTGACATGATTTGGGAATAAAATGTAATCAAGTTGTGGTCATTGGGATGGGCCCTAATCCTATATGGTTGGTATGCTTAGAAGAAGAAAGACACAGAAGACCCTGTGCTGGGAATGGTGATGCACACCTGTAATCCCACTACTTGGTAGGCTGTGGCAGGAGGATCACAAATTCAAAGCCAGCCTCAGCAACTTAGTGAGGCCCTAAGCAATTTAGCAAGACCCTGTCTCAAAAAAAAAAAAAAAAAAAAAAAAAAAAGGCTGAGAATCTGCTCAGTGGTAAAGTACCCTTGGGTTCAATCCTAGGTTTTAAAAAAGGCGGGGGAGGGGAGAAGACCCTGTGAAGATGGAGGCAGATAAGAGGGCTGCAATTATAAGCCAAGGAACACCAAGGGACTGCCCACACCACCAGGGGGGGGAGAGGCAAGGAAGGATTCTCCCCTGCAAGTGCCAACACCTTGAGTTTGGATGCCTGGCTGCTAGAACTGTGAGAGAATAAATTTCCATTGTTTAAGCTGCCGAATCTGTGATACTTTCTTATGGCTTTCCTAGACAATACCACACTCTCATTTTTCAAAAGTATAGCATGTGCCGTCTCTGACACAGGCCCTATTCTGGGGGTTTCGGGTGATTCTGCTGAGTGGGATGCTGGCTGCACATAAGGACCTGCATGTGGCTGCTTTGGCAGGCTGCTATCCTCTAAGGAATTAGTATCTGCTCAGGACAAGCCCTCATGTCTCGAGGAGACCCACTGAGAATGCAGAGCCTCATGCCAGGAAGGCCAGTGCTGAGGGAGATATGGGGCTGGCTCAGAGTAAGTCTTTGAAATACCCAGGTCAAGGTTAGGGCAGGAGGGCTTTGCGTGGGTCCTGCAGGTGCCTTTCCTTGATGCACTGAGGAGAAACTAAAGGACTGCTCAGACAGGAGGGGGAGTAAAGGTGCTAACTGACCTACTCAACTGTCACTACTTCTGCAGTAATCTTTCGGCACAGTCACATAAATCAGTAACCGGCAGACACCTGACAGTGTACATGTTCTGGTTAGAGGATCTTGGTACTGGGTCAGCCAGAGGTTGGAATGTGGCCCTGTGACTCATTAGGTGTTGGACCTTTGGTGACTTATTTAACTTATTGAAACATTGTTTTCTTTTTCTGGTAAAAGAACACCAACTATCTTGGGTTTGGTGTAAGAAAAATGCATGTAAAGTTCTTAAGGAAGGGCCTTCAGGAAAGCCTAATGAAACATAGCTACCATCATTAGAAGACCCTTCATGGGAAACCAGAGCTTGGTTGGGATGTCCCTGGCCTTTGAAAGAGATGGGCCTGATCATGCACTTGACAGAGTGGGGTCGTTTTTGGGTCCTGTTTGGGGATTGGGGCCTCCTCCAGTCTTAAGTCTGGTTCAGCTCTCCTGATCCCACCTCAGCACCAGAGAGCTAGACACTCAGAGCTTGGGCACAGGTAAACCCTTCACCAGGTAAAGGTCACAGTTCCTGGAAGGCTCTTTTCCCCATAGAGCCAAGGGACCAGACCCAGGGCAGGAGTCGGGTAGGCTCACTCTGGACAGGGTTTGCTTCTCAGGAGGACCTGCAAAAAGAGGCTGGAACGCGGGCGGTTCCAGAGGAAAGTGAAGCTGAAAGTCAGAAGAGGTGTGGCTTGGGAGGGCGACAGGCACCTACTGGGGTCTGAAAGCCCTTTCCCATGTTCTTGCGGCCACCATGCGGTGTCGCTATTGCTCCGCGAAGGGCGCGGGCGAGCCTGTCCTCTGAGGCTCCTTTCTTTTCCTTCTGCAGCTGACAGACGTGGTTCCGGGATTTGGGTACCGGGAGAAAGCACAGCCGAGTCGCCTACCGCAGGGCCCCTGTGCAGGCCGAGGCTGAGACAAGACCCGCGCTGGGCTTCCTGATCCTCGCGTCCTGCAAACCACTGGTTGCGACCAAGATGTTGCGGGACTCCTGGGAGAAAGCCTCCGACGACTGTCCTTTCAGGTCCCCTGGAGTCTTGGTCTTGAAGAGTGGCCAAGCCAAGTGTGCCCAGATTCTGGCTGGTGGCAGAGCGAGCCTCCCCAGGGCACAGGCCCTGCTCTCTGGGCCCTGCCCCACTCCCCAGGTCTCAGTCCCCTGGACCCCTCCCCTTCCAGGGTCCCAAGGCCGGTACGTGGCTTCCTCTATGGCTAGTGGAAAGTCATTACTCACCCCTGTCCAGACCTGCCTGCTTTTCTCCTGGGATGATTAAGATCTTTCAGGCCCTTCACCACAGGAGGTGAGGGCGGCCCTGCCTTCTTCCAGTTAGGGAGTGAGGGTGACCCTAAAGGCTGGCCTGCTCTGAAAACTGGTAGCCTCTGGGTGTGTATGGCTTTCCATGCACCCCAGAGACCAGACTGGGTTCCAGGGCCCCGAGGCCAGGATGGCGTCAGGAACAGAGGGTGGCCTGACAGTTGGCAAAGCAACAGAAATACCAAGCAGAACGTCTAGCCAAAGGGTCTGCTCTGTGGGATGCTTCCTGTCCTCAGTTTAACTTAAACTATGTCATTTCTGCGCTGGAGGTGGTTCTGGAAGAAGCTGTGGGGTGGCTGACTGTACTGCCCCCTAGAGGGGCATCATCTGTCCTTGGGGCTGAAGTCCCGTCTCCCCATATCCTAATGGCTTGTCCCGGGATGGTGGGAAGGGCGCATCCGGCCCCTTGTCCCCCTCGCCAGGGGTATGCACTCAGATTTGCTCCTTGATTCAGTGGATGGCAGCTTCTCAGCACCTCGGTTTCCTCATCGAGGGAGGGTAACAGGGCTGCTTTCCCTTTTGTCAGCCAGAGAAAAGTTAGATCAAGAGGACACACTGGTGCCCGCAGTGAGCCAGTAGGAGAAGCAGCTGGAGAAAAAACAAACAAATGATCAAATGAGAAACAAAACAAAGTGAAAAAACCCAAAGCTTTCTAATTCTTGAAATGCTAAGTACTCTGGCAGAGCTTGGTGTCCTAGCTTTTTCATAGAGACATAAGTATGAAGCACTCTACAGTCTGGCTCTAGGGACAGCTAGAGACCAAGCTCGTGCAGCAGTGCACTGCAGGGGTGGGTCTCTGAGGGAAGAGGAGCCAGGGCAATGTGGGTGACATGCCCAGCAGCTGCGGAGCCCGGCAGGCTGCTGCCAGGCAAAATGACAAGCCTCGTGCCACCACATCTAATATTTCAAGGGAAGGCGGAAACTAGTAATTTTTATTGATGCTTCCCAATGTTGAAAGTTTGGCATATGTTTAAAAAAAATGTGAGACACTGTGTGCCAATCCAAACAGGTCTGAAGGCCAGGATTAAGCCTTGGGCTGCCAGTTGGTTGACCCCAGACCCAGACCTCTTTGGGGTGTGTGCAGTCTGCTGGCTCCTGACCAGTCTGTCTGCAGGAGGCAGGAAAATGTCCACACACTGCCCTTGCTGCTCCCCAGCTGTCACACAGCTAGAGAATGCTGAAATATTTCATTTTGAGGCATAGATGTAGGAAGAATTTTCTGGAGAGTTGGCACCTATCTTTTCCAGTGTTTCTCAGGAACAACTTGAAATAGCTTAAGTGCTCTGCAGTGGCACAGGGGTGACTGTAATTTGGTGGCAGCTCTTTTCAGAGCCTGTTTCATAATCTAATATGAAGGGGTCCAACTAGACATTAGACATTCCAAATGAACCCTCATTGGCTGTAGGGCCTTTTATTTTATTTTATTTTTTGGCTAGGGAGTGGGAAGGAGTTTTTGCAACATGATATTAAAATGTAATAATTTCACTCCTGGTTTTCACTGAATCTCTAGCCTTCCACCATCCTAGGTGGTGCAAGCCTCAGGTGTGATTTAAAATTTTTTAGTAGTCATAGCAAAAAATTAAAGAGGAATAGGTGAAACAGATTTTAATGATATATTTTATTTCTTGTAATATATAAACATCAGTTCAAAATATAACTATTATAAAGACATTAAGAATATATTTTACATTATATTTTATATTAAGTTTTGGAAATCCATTGTATGTTTTACACTTACATAGCCCATCTCAAGTGCTCAATAGCCACGCAGTTACTGTATTGGACAGTGAAACTTCAAAGCAGGAAGTGCCAACAACTGCCACATTCCCAAGCAAGAAAAGAATTCTGCATTCCTCCAGTGAGTGAAAGCAGTGCATAATCTCCCAAGTCCCCCCACTTCTGAATTTTTCTTTCCAAGGAAAAAAGGTCTTCACAGGAAGGGATGGGCATACTGTGTTCAGTTTACCCAGCATGCACTGCACCGCTGCCCACGTCAGGCCATCCAGTAGCATCTGTATTCACCATGTGTCCAGCAGCCCAGGAGACAGCTGGGAGAAGGCAAGACCTACAGGGGAGAGATGAAGAGCCTGCTCTGAGATTTTCAGCTGGCTCTGCAGAAACATGTCCTCCAGCCTCTGTGCCACCCCCATCAGCCCTGAAGGGACCATAGGCAGTCGTGAGTAGGAGGAGAAGAGGACACTTAAAGAGAGGAATAGTGAAGTCACCCACCCAGGCCCTTTTTCAAAAGGCAGGCCTCCAACTGCAGCAGCCCTAAGTGGGGGAGTAAACTTGAATTTTATAGAATTTGGAGTCCTAGATTATTCTGCTGAGTTGAACTTATTTATTAATAAACTAAGATCATTTTTTCATTTCTGAAAATAATCAAATTTTGCTTTAAAATATCGCAGAAAAAAACAAAGTGTATGTGTTGGGGGGAAATGGGAATTGCTAAAACAAACACGACTGGTTCATTACACGGGATTCATTATATCACTGTCTTTTTTTCTAGTCATGGATAAAAATTTCCATAATAAATATTTATAAACAGAGAAATATTTAAAATTGGGAGTGGGCAGGAGAGGTACAGAACTTGCTGGAGATTCACTTATGGCTGGAATCAGGGCCAGCCCTGCAGAGCAGGTTTCAATGGGCAAATTATGCTGAGAAATTATTAAATAATCCCATTGTTTTCTGAGCAACCTCCTGAGCTCTGGTTATCCAATGTACTGATTACTTTTTGTGGGTGCTTGGATTCATATGTTCCCATCTCAGGGACATGCCTTCTGGCTGAGACTCCCTGTTGCTCCCCCCAGCAGGGCCTGGGCAGATCATTTGCTCCCTAACTTTTTCGGGTGATGTTGACACAGTAGCTGCTTGCCACAGCCACCGTGATGGATGTTCCTGGAGTGCGGAGCCCTTGAGGCACGGAAGTACAACCTCTGTGAAGATATTGAGCATAGCAGGGGCCATTAGTCACTGAGGATCATTTGACATTTTGAATGAGCTCCTGGTTTCTCCTAAATAGCTGGAACACTGAAGCACACTAGGGTTGGGGGCTGAGGACCCCACAGTTTGTGAGGTGCTGTGGGAGGCTTGAAATAATGTCTTAATGTGTGGACTGCGAGCAGCAGGACCATGAAGAGGAACCTCTCTGGTCTACTTGAGATCTCTCCATTGGGGCCACAGCCTCCCAGCAGCTGGACACAATCAAATATTGTGAGGTGAGTGATTTCAGCTACTACTGACCTTTGGGACAAGACTTGCTGGCTCCTCTGTATGAACTTAACACTGAATTCCAGCCAAAGTCTGAGTCCTCTCCAGTCTGAGGCCTAGGCCAAAGGCCCCACAGCTGCCCTTTCTCAGTGGAGACTTACCATTTACATAGAGTCCATTCTCGGCACCAAAGCTTACAAGGAGACTTCCATGGGCTTTTCTGCCTCCCTGAGGAAAGTTCCACTCCTCCCCCTCCTGACCAATGAGTGTAATAGCTAATATTTTATGAAGACTTCCCTAATGCTAGGCATCATCTGTTGCTTTGTGTGAATTATTTAATCCTCACAGCAACTGTGTGAGGAGGGGATTATTATATCCACGTTATGTAGGTGAGAGATGGAGAGGCTTGTGGAGGTTGCTTAGTGACTTATCCAAGGACACTCAGCAAATTTGTGACCTGGACTCAGTCTAGCCAGCCCCAAAAGCCTGGCTCTCAACCACTGTCTGATCCTGCCTCCCAGGTAGCTTGAGGAAACCAGGCCCACCATGAAAATCAACTGAGGATGCGTGGCTGGCCCTGTGGTAGGCTTCAGCTGAGGTCCCAGAAAAGCCCAGCAGCATTGCATTTTAGAGCCATTCAGCCATGGAACATTCCAGTCCATGTGTGGAAAAGAGTGGTCTTGTCAATCAGGAGATTTTTTGGGACTTGGGTGAAGAATGGATTAAGAATAATTTGTAATTGTGTCAAATGTTTCTTTTGAAATGCCAGAGAATCGCTTTCCAGGCTAAAGCTTTCTTCTGCCCAGGTAGCTGTGCCCATTTGTTTGGCAAAATTTTCCCGGGTCCTTCAGAGGCTGTCTGAGGAATGTGCATGCAGGCCCGCCCAGAGCCTCTGAGTTCACAAAGCACGTTTTATACCTGACTCTGCTTCCCTCTGCATAACTAGCAGGAGGCAATTCAGGCCCACTGCAGATTAGGAAGCAGAAGCTCACAGAAGCCACAGCTTTTGCTTGGCAGCTCAGCTGGGACTCAAACCACACATTCTAAATTGGATTTCCCAGTGGAAAGCAAGAAGGTGCCAAATGGTGAGAGTTTGGTAAAACCAGCTGGTGTATCCCAAGGATGTGAGGGGCTGTTTCTTGAGTAGATTTCTCTTGAGTCCAATTTTGTGGTGCTTTCTTGTCCTGCACACAACCTTCTTCTTCTCCTGGGCATGATCACTCACCATGGACACCAGGGCAGCATTACATCTGGGTATATCAGCTTGTGAGAGGGCTGCCCAGCCCTGATTATGTGTGGGCACTGCTAGGCTGGATGAAGACATGGGACTAATTAGGCTTGAATTTTTTTTCGTTGAGGTACTTACATCTATCACAGGGACATAAAATTCATGGCTGCCTTCTAATTTAAAGGTTACAGGATCATCTCAGAATTTCTGGCCTACAGGGGCCCAGGATAGTAAGAGGGCCCCTCTGAGAGGCAGAAACCCCTACCTGCTCCTGTTCCATTTCTTCTGTGGGTTCTTCTGCCTGGTTCCTCCTCCTTTGCTTTGCCACCTGGGCCTTTGCCCCTCCCACCTCCAGCCTGCCAGAAAGGCAGATGCTGACTTGGCATATGGACTTGAGGGGTGACAAAGCTTTGGGCCAAACCTCTGAGGTACAAGGAAGAAGAAAACCATCAGCTTCCTTTGCCCATGAGGACATGGAGACATGGAAAGGTGGAACCCACTTCTCCAAGGTCACACAGAGCCAAGGTGTAAACCCAGCTTTTTGGCTGTGAGCCCCAGGTCTGTCCAGCCTAGAGACACAGGAGCCTTCCCTCCTTCACCCCCACAGCCCACAGAGTCTAAAACTCATCGGTCATTAAGCACAACTTTGTCAGGAATTCTGAGATTTCTGTTCACAAATACACCTCCCTAATTGGACCTGAAGACTTTTTAATCAAGTCAATATATTTATTATAAAACAAACCGCAAAAATGGAACAAAATAACTCCCCCTAATCTCTCCAAAACAAAAACAAAACAAACAAAATGAAACAAAAGGAAAAAAGCGCCTTCTTGTCCCCGGGTGGTAACTTATCCTTAAATCTCCTGACCCCATAATGCCACCGTACTCCTGCATAGTTGGCAGGGGCTCTGGGTTAGGGTTTCTATTTATGAAAAATTTTCACTGGGGCCTAATATGGATTTGCTTAGTTAACACTCCCAAAATTAGCTCCCTAAATCTGAGAAATGCTCATTTATGTGAAAAAATGCATATTTTAAACAATATGCATATCTATCTATCTATCTATCTATCTATCTATCTATCTATCTACCTACCTACCTACCTATCTATCATGTAAGTTATATACAGAGAACAAAATTTGGAGAAATAAATACCAAATCATTAACAGTTGTAATCTTGGGATAGGATCAAAATGTCATTATAGGCTATTTTCAGTTTTTTGCATGCTTGCAGCTTTTTGGAAAAAAAAATGCTGATACAAAATTCTAAGTATGTGTAAAAGAGTATTAGTAAAATATAAGTAAGGCGTGAAGAGTCATAACAAACAGCCGCATACCCACCACCTGGGCAAGGACATGGAGCACAGTGCCATTCCCTACAACCCTCTCCAGTGCATCCCTGCCCCTGCATTCAGAGGTAACAACTTCTTTAATTCTGTGTTTATTGTTCTCCTACTTTTCTTTTAGTTTTATCACATATGTTAGCATCCCAAAAGAGCATTTTATTTTGTTTTGCATTTTACACTTTTTATAAATGGAGTTGTATTGTAGGCACTTTTCTTTGACTTTGGAGATTAAACCATGCTCTCACATGTGGCTCATTCATTTTCAATGCTACGTAGTATTCTACTGTATGAAGGTACTGTGATTTATTTAAGATCACCTTGTCCATTCTAACAAAAATGGGATTTTGATTGAGCTTGCATTGAATCTGCAGATTGGATTTGGAAGAATTTGCATTTTTGTAATATTGAGTATTTCATTTTCTGAACATGATATAGTTATTTAGATTTCTCTCTCTTTCTCTCTCTCTCTCTCTCTTATGCCAGGCAAGTGCTCTACTACTGAGCTGCACCCACCTAGATCTTCACTTTTAAAAATAATATCTTACGGCTTTGAGCATCTTTTGTTAGAATTTTCCAATGTAATGCCAAGGTTCACAATATTCCCTAATTATATTTGAACATGCTTAGGATTTAGACTGATGGCTTCTTTTTCATTCCTGACATTGGTGGCTTACTCTTTTTTTTTTTTTTTTTGTACCTAAAAAAGGGCTGGGGATGTGGGTCAGTGGTGAAGCGCCCTTGGGGTCAATCCCTGGTGCCAAAAAGAAATAAATAAATAAAATAATTTTTAAAAAAGTATACATGTCTTGGGCTGGGGTTGTGGCTCAGCGGTAGAGCGCTTGCCAAGCATGGGTGAGGTACTGGGTTCGATCCTCAGCACCACATAAAAATAATAGATAAAAAAGAAATAACATATTGTGTCTACCTACAACTAAAAAATGTTTAAAAAATAGAATAAAGTGTTTAAAAAAAGTACACATGTCTCTCTAGGCTTAGTTTTATATATATATATACATACACACACACACATACACACACACACACACACACACACACACACACACTGGTTTAGAGCTTTATATTATATATTATTATTTGGTTCAAAAATATATATACATATATTTTATATATATATTTTTTGGTACTAGGGATTGAACTCAGGAGTACTTGACCACTGAGCCACATCCCCAGCCCTATTTTGTGTTTTATGCAGAGATAGGGTCTCACTGAATTGCTTAGTGCCTCGCTGTTGCTGAGGCTGGCTTTGAACTCGTGATTCTCCTGTCTCAGTCTCCCCAAGTGCTGGGATTACTGGCGTGCGCCATCGCACCCAGCTTCAAAATATTTTTAAGTTCTTTGGTGATTTGGTCTTTGAAATGTTATTTAGAAGTTTATTTATGGATTTTCGGATATGGAGAGCTATATTTTTTGTTATTGATTAAAATCTTATTTCTGCTGTGGTCAGGGAAAATACTCTGATTTTAATTTTGGGGAGTATGTTGCCACTTATGACCCTCCAAATAATTTTGTAAGTAGTCTGTGTGCCCTTAAAACAAATGTGTGTTCTGCAGTTGTTTAGTGCAATTTTTTATGTTTATCAATTAGGTCAGATTTGTTAATCATGTTGTTGAGAACTTTGCTTTTTAAAAACTTTTTACCTTCAGAAAATCTCATTAAATAATGTATCACCTAATGAATTTTTATAACATGAACTTTTTTTTTTAGTTTTTTTAAAAACCTTGATTTTATTTATACATATATTTTGTATGTGGTGCTGAGGATCAAATGCAGTACCTCACGCATGCGAGGCAACCCACTGAGCCACAACCCAGCCCAAACACGAACATTTTTGTAACTGCCCTGGTCTAGAACTGTGCCATCAAGCGCCCTCAGCTAATCAAGCCAACCCCACCCTGCTGGAATAGAACCCTCTTAATGGAATCCTGATTCTAATGGTAATTACTTTTTTGTCTTTATAATTTTATCACCCAAGTATAAACACCTACATACTATAGTTTAATTTTAACTTTTCTTGTTTGACCATTTTGATGTATCTTTTAAATGTCATTTAATCTGTAATTTTCCTCTTCTCTCTCACGGTTTGTTTTAAACACTTTGTCCTGTAGTGTTTCTCATATTTTGGATCCTGCTGGTTGCCTTTCGATGGCATGTGATAACACATTCCTCTATCCTCTGTGTTCCCTGCTAATCGGTAATTGTATCTAGAGGATGGATTGGAATCAAGTTGGGTTTTTGGTGGGGGTGGGGGTGGGCAAGACTTCATAGTTACTCATTTTGTTTGTCTTCAAGAGACACATCTCGTCTGGAAGTCTCTGATATTTAGCAGTTACTGGTGTTGCAGGTCTAGGCACATTGAGTCATTCAGGGTTGCAAAATAGCAATACTGTGGTTCTAACATTCCTTCTTCATTCATTTACTGAAATAATTCCAGCAAGAGAAATTTCACCTCATTGACTATTTAGTTTCCAGTTGTCCAGTTTGATAGAAAAAACAGGATAAATACTTAATAATTATTTCCCTTTACTTACTAGTTATTAAAATAGAGTTGGTTTCTCAGCAGCCTCCCAGGAAGACTAATTAGTACATTTTTGTGTGTGTGTCATAATGAGCCAATGGATATGTGTGCATGTGTGTGTGTGGGGGGGGTTCAAACCAGGGCCTTGCACATGCTAAGCAGATGCTCTACTACTGAGCTACATCCCTGGCCCCTGACTTAAACAGATGTGCTTCATGCACTGCAGCAATTATCCTCAATACTCAGATCGTCCCACATTCGGGCAGTTGGAGTGCTGCTTACTCCTGCACTTTTGTTAGTTCTTTTCCATCTGGTGTAACAAGGTACTCTAGGCTTACCCTGTACGATTCTTGTCTCAGACATTTCTCCTTGAAGCATTGGTTTCTTTTACTGGAAATGATATACTGCTGTCCAAATCTGGCTTCTGGAAAGAGTTAAACAGATTATTTTGTGTGTTCTCGCCCCAATCTACCGCCCCTTCCCTGGCTCCTCCTCTATGCACTCAGTTAGACTCCTCATACTCTCTCTGTGGTATCCCTCGAGCAGCCTTACTTTTCTAAAAAATTTTGTTCTTTTTAAATATGCATGACAGCAGAGTGTGTTTTTTAAAAATATTTTTTTAGTTGTTGATGGACCTTTATTTTATTCATTTATTTATATACAGTGCTGAGAATCGAATCCAGTGCCTCACACATGTGAGGCAAGCGCTCTATCACTGACCCCAGCCACAGTGGAGTGTATTTGGACATACTGTACACACATGGAGGGTAACTTATTCTAATTAGGATCCCATTCTTGTGGTTGAATATGATGTGGAGTTTCACCAAGTGGTGTATTCATATAGGAACACAGGAAAGTGATGTCTGATTCATTCTCCTGTCTTTCCTATTCCTGTCTCCCCTCCTTCCCTTCATTCCCCTTTGTGTAATGCAATGAACTTTTATCCCCTTGCCCCCCGCCCCCCAAGTCCCATTAGTGTTAGCATTTAAATATCAGAGAGAATATTCGGCCTTTGGTTTTTTGAGATTGGCTTATTTCACTTAGCATGATAGTCCCAGATCCATCTATTTACCAGCAAATACCATAACTTCATTCTTCTTTATGGGTGAGTAATATCCCATCATGTCTATCTATATACCACGTTCTCTTTATCCATTCATCTGTTGAAGGGTACCTATGTTGGTTCCATAGCTTAGCGATTGTGAATTTAGCTGCTATAAACATTGGTGTGGCTGTGTCATTGGGGTATACTGATTTGAAGTCCTTTGGGTATAAACTGAGGAGTGGGATAGCTGGGTCAAGTGGTGGTTCCATTCCAAGTTTTCTGAGGAATCTCCATACTGTTTTCCAGAGTGGTTGCACCAATTTGCAGTCCCACCAGAAATGTATGAGTGGCTTGCCAACATACATTGTTACTTGTGTTCTTGATAATTGCCTTTTCGACTAGAGTGAGATGGAATCTCAGTGTAGTTTTAATTTGCATTTCTCTAATGCTAGAGATGTTGAACATTTTTTCATGTATTTGTTGACCATTTGTATTTCTTCTGTGAAGTGCCTGTTCAGTTCCTTTGCCCATTTATTGATTGGGTTATTTGTTTTTTTTTGGTATTAAGGTTTTTCGGTTCTTTGTATATCCTGAAGATTAATGCTCTACCTGAGGTGCGGGTGGCAAAGATTTTTTCTCATTCTGTAGGCTCTCTCTTCACATTCTTGATTGTTTCCTTTGTTGTGAAGAAGCTTTTTAATTGATGCCACCCCATTTATTGATTTATGATTTTACTTCTTGTACTTTAGAAGTCTTGTTAAGGAATTCGGGTCCTAAACTGACATGATGGAGAGTTGGGCCTACTTTTTTTTCTAGTAGGCATAGGGTCTCTGGTCTAATGCCTAGGTCCTTGATCCACTTTGAGTTGAATTTTGGAGTAGCCTTACTTTTACGCCTCACCCCTGAAACTGTCAAAACTTCATTCTCTAATAGTTTCCTACAAAAAGGTTATGGAATTTCTATTCCCTGAATTTTCATATGTTCCAGACACAATATTTCTGCAATATTTATATTTAAAAGGTTTTTGGGGGACTGGGGACATAGTGCTGGCCTCTCTTGAAGAAAACCTGGTTTTTTTCTGCATTGAAAAAAAAATTTGTTTGGCTAGATAACAAAACAAAACAAAAAATCCTTAGCTTTCATTTTCTTTCCTTGAGTATTTAAAATATTTTACTCATTTTCCTCTGACAAAAAATGTCAAAAATGTTGCTGTTAAAATTATTGTTGATAATCTAACTTTTTCCCACTTCTAACCTTACTTGGTCTTTTTGTCTGGACACCCAGAGGATTTTCTTTCTTAAAAGTCCAATATTTTAGTGGACTGTGTCTTGGTATTGGTTATTTTGGGTGAGTTTCTTAGTTAAATGGTATGCCTCATGATTCCTTTCAGGTTGTTTTTGTTTTATTTTTCCCTAAGTTTCTGGGAGAAATGTGTTATCATCTCCTATGACTATGGATTTGTGCTTTTCCTTTTAGTTCTGTCAATTTTTCATTCTACATTTTTGAAGCTATGTTATTATGCACATATAAATTTAGATTTGCTAGATATTTCTGGTTAATAAAACCTCTTGTAAAATATCTCTTTACCTCTAGTAATGCTTCTTGCCATTTATTTTATTTTTCTGACATTAGTGTACCTCCTGCAACTTCCTTTAGGTTTTTGGTTGCTATATTTTTTTCATACTTTAACTTTTAATAGTCTATATTTAAGTGTGTTTCCTGTAGAAAGCTTATAATTGTTTTTATCAAGTCAATCTTGACATTTTAATTGGAGCATTTAAACCATTTATATTTAATATAATTATTGATTCACTTTAGCTTAAATGTTTATTAGTTGCTCTCTTTTTGCCCCAATTAGTCTACATTCCCTTATCTTTTTTTCTTACCTTAATTTATTTCAAATTAGTTAACTTTCTCCTCTCTTAATTTCATAGTTATTATTATTTGTGGTCCTGGAGATTGAACCCAGGGGCACTCTACCACTGAGCTATATCCCCAGTCCTTTTTAAAAACATTTTTAAAAATTTTGAGACAGGTTCTTACTAAATTGGTTAAGGCTTCACAAATTTGCTGAGTCTGTCCTCAAACTTGTGATCCTCTTGCCTCATCCTCCTGAGTCACTGGGATTACATGTACACCACTGCTCCTGGCTTCTTGTTAGATTTTTTAGAAATACGATTTTTAGTGGTCAGACTTAAAGAATACTTCTTTGAGTTATCAAATTCTAAAATTAATACTTCTACCTCTTAGGTAATACAAGTTCCTTAGAAAAAACGAGTTCCATTTATTCCACTTCAGATTTATAAGCTATTGTGTTGCTGTCCAGTAGCCTCTGATGCTTTCAACAGCTATCTTGTCTCTGTTCTGCCCTCTGTGTGTCCTCACAGGTGCCAGAAGCTTGCCTTATCTACCTGAATTTCTGCTCTCCAGACATCTTGGCCCAGTAATTTGTCACTCTAATGTTAACTCTGATGCCTTCAATGATGGTTGTACCTATTTCAGCTTCTCTAGTTATCCTTGGTGGAACAATTGTTCTGATTTAGTTATCCTGTCATTATAGAAGTGGACATTCGGTACTATTAATTTTACTTGATGAAGGCCCTTTGAGCAGTCATGGAGTATTGCTAACACAGGAGTCTAAATCCATAGCTCTGCAGCATCTGTAGCATCTGTGTAAGGTGACTCACAGACCCAGGATGTGATCTTGCATTCGAGGTCAGGTGTGTATGTTTAGCCAGGCCTGGGGGCTGCACATAGGTTTAGCTGTCTGAATAAACAATCCAAAAAAGCATCTGAAATGGCCTGCATTGTCTTGAGCTGATTTTGGATCAATGCTCAGGATTATTGAAACTTACCTAGATTCTATGGGTCAATGAGAAAATAGTCTCTGTTTCACTTTGAGCACGAGGGATACAGTGAGTGTTTGGTGTTGGTTCAGCAATCTGTAGTCCAAAGACAGGGGTCTGGGTTAATGGTCAGAGTCATCTCATTCATGTCCAGAGCTGAGGAAAAGTGAGATTTCACCATTCCTGGAGCCACTAGAGTCTTTTCATGAACATGAGTGAAGCTGCTGTTGCAGGTGGGGGCTTGGCATGACTCTCAATGTAAGGATATAGTTTGGACCTGGACTTCAGTACCTGGCACAATGCCATTTGATTGTTTTTCCTTAAAATTTGTATATTGAAGGGCTGGGGTTGTGGTTCAGTGGTGGAGCACTTGCCTCACACATGTGAGGTTCTGGGTTCAATCCTCAGCACCACATAAAAATAAATAAAGATATTGTGTCCATCTACAACTAAATTTTTTTTTTTAAATGTGTATATTGAAGTCCTATCCCCGATTCCTCAGAATGTGACTGTATTTGGAAATAGGGCCTTTAAGGGGGCAATTAAGGTTAAATATGGTCATAATGTTTTGGCCCTAAGGACTGGGGTGTAGCTCAGTGGTAGAGTACTTGTCTAACACACACAGGGTCTTGGGTTCAATCTATAGCACCATAAAAATAAAAAAAAAATCAATCCTATAGGACTCCTGTTCTTATAAGAGGAAGAGATATCAGAGATGTATGAGCACCGAGAAAAGTTCATGTGAAGACACAGCAAGAAGTTGGCCATCTGCAGGCCAAGGAGACAAGGCTCAGAAAAGACCCTAATGGCAAACACGGTGAGCTGGACTTCTGGCTTCCAGAGCTGTGAGGAAGTCAATCCTGTCATTCCCCTGTGGGGTCGGCTATGGCTGCCTGAGCACATGAATACACTTGGGGTGGGGTCAAACACAGTTGACAAGCAGGTGACAGTGAGAAGCTGTTCTCTCGAAATAACCAGACGCTCATGTGGTCTGGAGGTGTCTTGCTTTTGGTAAGTGACTCCCTGGTGTTTCATTTGCTTTGTCTGTTTCTAAGTGTGTCTGAGTTTGTCTCTTATTTTGTTTTCCTTTACCTTCCTTTGTGTTTCCCTGCCTTCCAAGTGAGGAGATTCTAGCAGGTGCCTGTCTCAGGGGGCAGAGAGCCCCAGATCTCTAGGGTTTCTGAGGGGACCTGGCAGCTGACATCCTGGCTCAGTTGTTGGAGGTCCCAGGAGGCTATGGACTGGATTTGTTCCTGTGCCAGATCCCCACACCATAGTTGGCAGGGATGGGCTTTGTAGCATTACGGACTTATTCACTGGCTTGCATGAACTTGACCATTTCTAAACGGCGGAACTCTTAGACTGCTGTTTCTCTTGTTCTGCTCCTATAGACACTGTGGCTCTTGGGAAGTGTGAAGAAAAACCCAAACAAAGCTATGACCCCAGACCTAACCCCTTGGATCCTCTAGTCCACTGGAAAGAGAGGCCCATGAGTGCAGGAAGCTTCATGTTTTCCTGAGCCAAGGCGGTGGAACAGGCAGGAGCCAGGTAAGGAGCCACTTCCTCACTCCCAGGGCGATGACCTCACCTGCCCGCGGTGCCTCCAGGTTGGCTGCAGCTGCTCTCTGGGGAAACCTGTGTGTGTGCGTGTGCGCATCCAAGTTATATCTCAACTTGTTCATCAGCCAAGAGCATATGTAGGAAATTCACTTTGTCTTTATTGACCACCAAGTGTCAGAAACTAAATTTCAGGCACCGGTGATGCGCGTACAGTAGCAAGCAGCCCCTCCCAAGCCTTGGCAGGTGGCCTGGCTCTTGCCTTCCCCCCTTTCTATCCTCCTTTGTGACATGCAGCTCCTGGTAAACACCCAAATGACAACATATGTCCCTAGTGCCCCTTTCTTCCCTAGTCCTCAGCCCCAAAAGACCTTTTCTTAATTCTTTCACCATTGACCTTCATTGTTGAAAATTCTGAACATCTGCTTCAAACACGAGAGTAAGGATTTTTAAATCTGAGTCACATACAAACCTCTGTTAACAAAGGAAACCAAAAGTCTTACGCTCCTTCAGGGTTGACTTAAATTACTTTATCATATTACTTAAACATAAAATCACTTAGATTCTATACATTTCAATAGCTCTTACATAACTCTAAAGTCAAAATCAGTGTACAAATGAAATAGCGAAAGTGCCCACAAAACCACCTAGACTCAGGTTAGCACACTTTAGTGTGACCAGCAGGGTTATGTTTCTGTGAATCTTGTCTCAATGATGCCTTCCTGCATGGAGGGATGATGTCCTACTGTGTCTTTTCTCTTTGGAGAAATGGCCATCTTCCACTTGGATAGAACTCCAGCATGGCAGTCATGAGTGAAATCTTCTGTGACATCCTATCTTTCTTTTTTAAGTGTTGGAGGTCTCACTGTGTTGCCCAGGCTGACTTTGGACTTAAGATCCTCCTGCCTCAGCCTCCTGAGTAGCTGGGACTACGGGCAAGCACCAGCATGCCTGGTTTCATTCTTTTTAAAAATCAGTACCATCTGGGTATGAAATCTCTAGAAACATTTAACTGTGAGATGATAATTCATATTATGTGGAACAAGTTTATGTTAATTTTTAAAATTTTCATTCAAATGAAAATGGAAATTCTCATAAGGGGGTCTTGGACCCCCTGAATGTGTCTGGTGGTTTTCAGGGTATCTTAGACTCCAGTTCTACAATGCCTGGATTCAAGGTTCTGGCTTTCTATGTGAGAAGCTCTTTAACTGCTTCCTTCTGGGTTTGTCCCCAGCCATTCCCAGTGCCCTGCAGGGCCAAGGTCCCCCAAGAAGGAGCATGGGCCTGGCTTGTTTTCGTTTTGCTTTTCCCGGGTGGGGCCAGGTACACATTTCACGCATGATTGGAACCAAAACACAAGGCTGGGTAACTGCTCAGGGGACAGCTCCCTGCTCTGCTGGGGCTCACTGGGCTCCGGGCTATGTGTCCCCACGTGTCTGGTGGGGGCTGGCCGAGGGAGGGGCCTCTGCTACCCATCTGAACCTGGCTGAGGGATGGACTGCTTCCAGTGTCTCCACCAGAGGAAAAAATAGTTCAGTCCTTGGAAAAAACTAGCAACTCACAAGACCAGAATAGCAACTGAAGATGTACTTAAAAACAGAAGCACCTGCTTCAGAATTGTGACAGGAAATGAGATTTCAGAAATGCCACAAGAAACCCGTGGAACAGCAGCCCCTC
Source organism: Geosciurus inauris (assembly GCA_004024805.1). Lineage (NCBI taxonomy): Eukaryota > Metazoa > Chordata > Mammalia > Rodentia > Sciuridae > Geosciurus > Geosciurus inauris. The sequence continues at coordinate 47,121 of PVHX01004663.1, forward strand.
CCTCCTACTTCCCCTGCTTTCGCTCTGTGGCCCAGGGCAGCCGGCTTGACGCTGGTCAGTAGATGCTCCTGCCTCACCAGCCTCAGGCCAGACTCCACATGCCTGGGCTTGAACCTCTCAGGTGGAGAACCAGTCACAGAGAAGAGAGGGACCCCTGGACTGAGCTGCTGTGGACTTTACAGCTATGGGCAGGTACTCTTGGTGAAGGGCATCTCTCTAGGGACCTCCTCTGGGCTTTCAGGAGAAGCAGAGAGTAGGGAGGAGGCATCTCCAAGGTGGGGACACACCTCCCAGGGAGTGCACCCAATGACCTCTGGGGTCAAGGAAAGGAGATAACAGTCCATCTGTTTAGACTAGTGTTTCATTTCAAAACAGAAAGAGAAAGCTCTTGAAATCATTAATGCTGGCGGACTCAGGAGTCCCGCGGGAGGAGGGCCCCGAGTGTGTGGGAGGGAGGGCAGCAAGTTGCAACTTACATGTCCCCACTGAAGGGACTTAGAGATTCTATTTTCTATTTTTAAGTAAACTAACTCACAAAAAGGACCAGTGGCTTTAAAACTGAAAAGAGACTTTGGACTGAAGATAATACTAACACGAGGATGGCGGCTGGGCCCTCTTCCCACCCTCAGCGTGAGCTCATCGTTGGCCGTGTCATGCACTAAAAGCAACGGTGCTTTAACCACCTCTGACAAACAGCCAAAATAGAAATTATACAAAAAATTATTGAAATGTGGTTTTACACTCGTAAAAGAAATCTGAAAGCTGACAGAATCAAAATGGAGTCCCTCAAGTCGATCCTAACAAGAAAGAAAGAAATAAAACTATGAGGTCATGAAGGACGAATATTTTTGTTGTTGTTTGTGGCACTGGGGAGCGAACCTGGGACCTTGCTTGCACTAGGCATTGCTGTCCCCTCAGACACATTCCCAGCCTGAAGGAAGGGTTCTTAACACGTGTGCCAGATAGTAACTGTCACAAAACACTGCCAGAAACACAAGCTTGCACAGACGCCCCCACAACCTGCCACAGAAAGTACTTCCACAAGGACATCTGTCCAGCAGCTGTCTGTGCAGCCTCGGACTGACGCCACTCTTGTTATTAATCTTCAGGATTATTGTTTCAAAATATCTGACGTAAGCCTTCTCATCTTTGTCTTTAAAAATGCCCCCTTGCCTCATCCTCTTTGAATGTGCCCAAAGTGGACTATGCCATGCATATTGCTCTGCTGCTTCCCAATAAGTATCTGCATTTGCAGAATCTCTCTGGGAGTTGTCCTGTAGGTTGATTTAGGTTGATGCACCCATGATCCCTCGCAGGGAATGTTGCCTGGGAGTATAGGGTCCTGAGAGGGCCTCACAGGGCACCGAGAGCATTGTTAATTTCATCTTTGTCTCATCTTTTTAACTCTTCTTTTTTGGCTGTTTTTAAAAAAATAATACATAGATATGATGTAAAAAAATGAAATAAAGACTCAGAACCTTTGGATGCATGAACAGCTTTTCGTCCCTGGGAGGGGCAGGCAATACAACACTCAAGGACCTGATCCAGGGCCGTGGGTCTCAGGTTTTAGGCACGTCAGAGTCCTTAGGAAGCCTGTCAAACCTCCTGGCTGCTGGTTACCCCCCAAGTTTCTGATTCAGTGTGAGAATGTGCACTTCTAACAATCTCCCAGGTGATGCTGAGGCTGCAGGGTTGGGGACCACTGGCCTGTGGAAATGACCACCGGAATCAAAGTTAAGTTTAAGTAGGAGAAACCTACTGCTGCCCATGTCAACCTGGGATGGGAGCCCACCTACTGGCCTCATTGCCAAGGGCCTGGTTAGGAGCTTCAGGCTCTGATGCCAGAGAGATCTGAGTGGGATTCCTGTGCAGCACTCATGAGCTTGAGACTTCACATCCTAAGATGATGTATGTGCAACAGAAAAAAAAAAGTTACATTATTTTTAATTATCTTCTTGCCTTCTAAGAAGGAGGGTCTGGGTAGCTGAAGGCTTGGTGAGGGCCATGTGTGTGTGGAGGAGCTGGGAGCAGGAGTAGGGAGCTGGAGCCACTGGAGAGCCGCAAGGATGGACCTCTACCTGTCTGTGCTGGGGAGACCCACGAGAAGGCTGCTGTGGGCTCGGGCTGCCACCGTACTGCTCCTTAGGCCCCCAAACCATTCTCTTCCTCCAAAGGCAGGCCTGGGAGGCTATACCCTGCAATGGTGGGTGCAAGCCAAGGGCTGGAGCAGAGGTCACCTGCCAGCAGGCAGAAATGCCAGGCAGGCAGTAGGACCCTCCCCATCTTGTACTATCTCTCCCACAGACTTTTCATCCATTTTTCTTTTCTTTTTTCATATATGTTTTTTTATAGGCTATTCTTGAAAACCAGAAGCAGTAACATCCCACAAGATATTGCCTTCATGGCAGGACTTCCAGCTCAGGCCAGGCAGTGGGAGGGCTGGTGTCCTTAAATTGGGCCAGAGCATACCATCTACACCTGGGCTGCTCACTTCTGAGGAAGGCCTCCTGTGAGGTCAGTTTTTTTGCACCTCTTGGATTGATTGCCAATGAAAAAGATTAGAATTGTAACCCTTGATAAGCAGCCTGCAGGGAACAGGGACAACCACAAACAGCTCCTGCTGGTTCCAGGGAAGCTGTGCCTAGTGCCACTGCCAGGCAGCATGGGGGGCTGGGCCCCCTCCTTTCTCATCACTGCATCACATGGGGCCCAAGCTTTGTCTGTAGGGTTAATTAGGGAGCTCTCTTTACTGACATGCCTTGGTGCCTCTGAAGGCTCCAGGAAGAACTAACTGTGTGTGGACAACGGGCCATGGAGGGTCCAAACCCTCACCTCACCACTAACCACGAGCAAGTTCCTGGATATCGCTGAGCTTAGTCCCTTGCTGTACAAAGCAGGCTGATGAGGGTGCCGACTGCACATGGGCACGAGGATGCAGGAAATGTGTGCGAGGAGCCAGGCCCAACACACGCTCCCCAGCATCCTTAGTACCTGCTGATCCACACTGAAACATTCTGGAAAAACCCTGTGGGTCGCTCCATGAAAGCTAAACCCAGGGAATCTTACGCAGGGATTTCTGGGCATCTGAAGGCTAGGGAAATTAACTCTTTCATTCATCTACATAATGCACATACCCTAAACTCTTCCTGCATATAGAACAACAAGCTAATAGATACATAGAAACAAAAGCCTCTCTGGGATTTATTTGTGCAGAAGGCCTTGCTTGGCTCTGGTGGGCCTCCCTGGAGACTGTGCTGCTGGGCAGGTTGGGGGTGAGGGCAGGCAGCAGGGACTGCCAGTAGATGGATGCTTTCTCAAACCAGGCAAAATGACAGAAGAATCACAGAGGGGTTGCTAGGCCCATGGGCCTGGGCAAGACAAAGGGGGAGGCTAAGACTGGCGGCTGGGGGTAGAACCCTCCTTGTTGGAAGGGTGAAATGAAGCTGCTTCCCTGCGGAAGTGGACTGACCGCCCTCCCACCCCCTCAAGCCCTCCATGTGCACTATAAGCTTGGAGTCAAGACCTCAGTGCTCACCTGGTCTGCCTTGAGCAGGTCACTTTAGTACTCTGCGTCTTAGTTTTTCATCTGTAAAATAGTGATAATTACACCTATCCAGGAAAAGTAAATGAGATATAGGTTGAGTGCCCCTAATCTGAAGTATGCCAAGATTTCCAAGTTTTTCAGATTTGAGAATATTTGCATAGACTTAACTAGTTGTATACCCTAATATGAAAATCCAAAATCTGAAACATTCCAAATCTCCAAACTTTCTGAATGTCGTGCCTCAGATCCCTCAAGCATAACAGAGACATGGAATTATCTGACTCTTCAGCCTCCTTCTGGTAAGGCAAGGAGCCTCACAAACGTATGTGGGGGAAATGGAGGTGAATACCCATACAGCCGTGACCCAGGGTGAGGCAACATTTGGCTCACCCTCAGCCGGCCAGTGCACACCAGCATTGAAGTCACAGCTCTGGCGGGGTCCAAAGGGCTCCCATGGCTGTCCCAAATGCAGTGGCTGCACAGACAGCTCAATGGGCAGCTGCCCCCTTCTAGATGGGCTCAGGGACCGCAGATGGCATGACCAATCTGTATTCCTCAGCTCCCTGTTGGGGTTAACCAGTGACCTTCTGCTCACTCAGTTTCTCCACCCAATCCTTCCATCAGACCTTCATCCACGAAGCACAGCCACTGATGGAGGATACCATGGAGCAAGGGGCAGCAAACCACGGCCTGCAAACCACCCCTGACGCAAGCCTGTCTATGTATGACCTATGAACTGAGAACAGTTTTGCATTTATAAATGGTTGAAAAACTCCAATAGAATATGGAGTGACACACAGAAATCACATGAAATTTGGTATATTGGTGTCCATAAATGATTTGTTCATTTGTCATGTAGCCTATGGTTGCAAAGGCAGAATTAGCTGAGTAGTTGCCACAGAATCTGTATGACCAGTATAACTTAAATAAGTATTCTTTAGCCCTTTGCTGATCTGAGTTAGAGAAACCTTCATTTCAGAAGCGTCTGCCTTCAAGTCATACTCATATTTCAAGCAGAAGAGATGAGGCTCTAATGGTGGGATTTCAGGCACATTATCTATGACAGGTGGCTTCCTTTGGCCAGCTTTTCTGGGGAAGAGTATGGGAAAAATTAGAGCCCGGTAACAGAGATGCAAGAATCCTGGAGCCTGGTAACAAGAATCTTGTTTCAGCTTCAACTAACCCATAATGTGATTTTGAGCACAGGCCTTCATGTGGTGCTCTCCACATCCCTCCAAGATCTGAGCTCTTGACCTTAACAAGGAAGATGACAGCTGTGAAATGCATTGAGCCCTAAAATGTCACTTGAATGCAAAGATCAGCCAATTCTAGAGCTTTCTGATAAGGTATATGTCGTTCTTTCCAGGCAAAGTAAACAAAGGCATCTGTAAATGTCGTTCTCCTCAAAATCCCTGCTTTAACAAGACTGACAGGCCACTGGAATTTGTGATGGGGATGCTCTGTCATTCCCTAGCCTCCCAGGTCCCTGACCTGCATTTGTTATCTGGCTGAGGCACGAATCTGAGTTCTCATCTGCTGCCAGTGAAGCCAGTGAATGACCTGGCATCTGTGTCCCAGGATAGCTGGCTATTTTCCCTGGTTATTATGGCATAGGACCTACGAGTGACTAAAAGCACTCTTTGTAAATAAAAGCTCTGTGTAAATGATGTTGACCCTCTCAAAAGCCTCAGGAGGGAAATGAGCGACATGGGCCCACTTTGAAGTACGTATTTGCAATCAGAGACTCTGGCCTATGGTGGTCATTTTGAGAAGCTAACATACCTTTAAATATAGCCATAAAAGGGAAGTGGCTTCCTTTTATGGAAATCTCAGCTTCTGGTTCCTAGGAATTGCTGACTCCAACAGTACCCATGCCCACAAGTCATCTGAGGGGGCCTGTGACCAGGAATGGATGACAACTACACTTTATTTGGGTACAAAGGCAAATTACAGCTTGAATGGCCACCACACACTGCAATAGTTCCACAGCATACAACAGAAACAGTATTGGCACGTGGCAGGTTTATTTCTGTTCCACTAACAGAGCATGTGTACGCTGAAAAATGCAAACCCACACTCGAGCCTGTGCCAAAGACAGTTGCAACAGATTACATCACCTGGATTTTTTTTGTTTGTTTGTTTATAATAGCCAGTCTACGTTGGCAGTGAGAATTGGCCAGTTGTGTGCTATTTTAAATCCTTCCTGCTCTTTTCCCCATTTTGTGCCAACATAGCTGCCCAGAAGGGAGGAATTCAGTCAGCATCAGAAGAATGCACTAAAACCCTATTTCCTAAACCCTAGGGGAGATCTGAGTGGGAGGGGAGGTCCCAGTTATCTAGGGATAGAGTCCTTTTTATGTGTATGTTTCCCCAGGCTGAATGCAGGGCCCAGCTGACAAATGTCAGTGGGAGGGAGCAATGTAGAGGGTGGCTGGATGACAGGCAGAGGCCTGGGCGGAGGCCTGGAGGTGAGAAGGGGGTGGAAACACTTCCTGTGGATCCAGCCAGGTCCAGAGTTTTCAGCTGCCACCCCCAGAGCCCCATCTGTCTGCTTGGCCAGTCCAGTTGGCCCTGATATGCAGTGCTGCAGGTGAGGCCAGTCATCACCCTGCCTCTGCCAGAACCCCGTCCTTGGCCATAAACTGTATCTGGCCAAACTGTTCCAATTATTGGACCCTTTAGTCAAGTATTTGGACCACTGAGCTGAAGATCACCATTTTTCCCTGATGTCTTTCCCTAGTTACTCAGAATTAATACATTTTTTTCCTTTGCTAGCCCTCTTCCCTCTTCTTTTTTTTTTTTTGGTACTGGAAATTGAACTCAGGGGCACTTGACCACTCAGCCACATCCTCAGCCCTATTTTGTGTTTTATGTAGAGACAGGGTCTCAACGAGTTGCTTAACGCCTCGCCGTTGCTGAGGCTGGCTTTGAACTCCCGATTCTCCTGTCTCAGCCTCCCTAAGTGCTGGGATTACAGGCTTGAGCCACCGCGCCCGGCTCCCTCTTCCCTCTTTTGAAATGGCATTCGGCTTGCACTCTAAACCCACCCAGGGCTGGTCTGGTCTGGATGCCCTGCATGCTGACCTATCCACGTGGCCAGCACACACCCAGCAACTCCCTGGGTTGTTTTAGAAGCTGGTGACCACATAGCTAGACTGCTTCCCAGTTCTGAGTAGTGACAGACCTCTGGTCCCCAGCTGGTTGGAACTGGTGTCATCTATGGGCCTCTGGGGACAGTTCAGTGGCCTAAGTCCCCTGCAAGGCCTTCAGGGTGTCAAGGCACAAAGTGTCTCATGGAGGCATTGGTGTGGGATCAAGGCCACCCTACGGAGCCCCATGCTGTTTTGTGTCTGCTTAGGGGGCTGGGACTACATAATGGGGAATGGGACACACGAGTGGCCGAGAGTCTGACACCATGAACAGCACAGGACAGTATTTTTATGAATGAAGTATTTCACAACCAGGAGATTTGTTTCATCATAGTTAATATAAGGTGTGTGTTCACAGGGCTTTAAATGCTTAGAGCATTCTGAGGAAAGGTAGGTTCCAGGTTAGCACAGGCAGGGTGGCCCAAACCAAGTGGGCACCTACAATCTCAGCCTGTCCCTGCTCCCAGCACCAGGTCACTCTCCTAGCACCACAGGCTCTGGACCTCCTGTTGTGGCAACTGCTGAGCCTCATCCACCACTCCTCATCTGTGAAATGGGGTAACTGTCTCTCTCAGGGGAGTGGCAGGAGTCAAATGTAATACCATATGGAAGACAATGAGGCATGTTAGTGTGAGTGCCAGGAGCCCCCAGGCCTGGTAACTTAGGAGGCAGAAGATTGTCTCTGACCTGAATCCCTTGCTGACTGCTGGAAGGTTTTCCTTCATTTGTGTTGTCTTACCTGGATAAAATAGAACATTCAGGCACAATTTTCTGTTGTTTACTTGTTTATCTAGAACCAACTGTGACCATGCAGCTCCTGAATCCCCTGGGGAATCTGATCCAAAGGCATGTACTGATTCACAGAAGACCCTTGTAGCCAGAAGCCCCAGGGTCAGGGACCAGGACACTGTGGTGCTGGCCATTTTCCTTCTAGGCCCCACTGCTGCGCTGTGCCCACCTGCCTCCAACTAAAGAGCAACATAGGAGGTATGTGATACCATCAATTTGTGCTTGGGTTTCACTCTTAAGAGTGTGTGTGGGGACTTAAATAATTTCAAGCAGTTTAAATGTTCAGAAAATGCCTACTGTTCATTGAGTAAACTTAAATACCAACCTTCAGAGATATTTCAGTCTTGCAGCTTCAAGAAGTTGTCCATAATCCTGGCAGGGAAAGTTGAACACCCTACTCTCACTTCCTTTCTGGAGCCCCAGTGACAGAGGTGGGATCTCTGAGGGTGGAATTCAGTGCCAGCACATCTAAGGGCCTCCCAGGTGACTCCAGGCAGCCTGGCTCATGGTTGTGTTCACTCTTGAAATCAGGCAGGAGGTGGGCATTCCAGGGCACACTCCCTGGGCACTGGTACTGGTCCTTTTGTACATGAGATAGTGATTTCTTCAAGATCCGAGTGTTACAGTGACAAATCCATCAGGGGAGTTTTGCTGGATCAAGCCAGTGCTGACATCAAAGTCCTAGGGGATAAGTCTACTGGGTTTAGATCAAAATGGTCTTGGGCAGTACTTTCAGCATACTGAGATTAGGTACAGATCTGGCCAAGAGGGCCAAGGACTCATACTGAGGTTATCCCCCATCATTTGCCAAGGTGGGTGGGGGTAATAAAGGGTGTCCCTCTAAACCCCTGAGGACTTAGCCAAGAGGAGTCTCTCAAAGCCTTGGAAGATAGAACCCCAGCTACTTCTGACCCTAAAGGCAATGGTTCTGAGACCCTGGTTCTTTCCTGGGAAAGGGTCAATGGGAAAACCAGAGAAAAATGAAACTTCCTAGAAAGGTGCAGGTGTCCTGGCTTTTCAAATAAAATCTTACTTGGGACCTAAGAAAATGAGTTCTTGGGTAGCTTATTCTTCTTTTTGATTGTTCTATAAACATGTCATCTTTCACCATACAGATTCTGGAGGAACTTGATGGGACTGCCAGGAATACCATCCTAGGTGGAGTACAGCCAGGGGAAGGGGGACAGGGGTGGATTTGCAGCTCTAAGGCAGACCACAGGGATCCAGGCAACAGAAAGCCCTAGAATACCTGGAAAGTACAAGAGCCAACTTTGCAGAGGGACCTCTGCTCAAGCCTCTCCATGAGAATGCAAACTGCCGGGTCGAGGAGAAAGCAGGAGAGCAGGGGTGAAGAACCTGGCATCAGAATGCCACCTATCTGGGCTGAATGTCAATTCTCTCTCTCACTGTGCTCCGGACAGGGCAAGTCCATTCATTTCTGATTTGGTCTTTCTCTTCTGCAGGACATATTACTTCCTACCTAGAGTTTTAGGATTAAACATGACTATAAAACATTCAGTAGCATGCTTAACTTGAGTACTAAAAGTGATGGTTATCTTAGCCACTTAAAAACAATTTTGATCACTTGCCTTAGTGCCTAGGTTTTGCTCAAGGTGACTGGCTAGATGAGGGCTTGATTTTCCATTTGACTCGAGCAATGTTTCTTCTTTGGGAGCAATTCCCCTCCCCCACCAACATATAACTGGCAACATCAAAAGGCATTTTAGATGGCTGAAACTGGGTGTTGTGTGTGAGTTACTGACATCTACTGGGTGGAGGCTAGGGATGCTGGTAAACACTCTACAACGCACAGGACAGTCTCCCTCCACCCCCCTAAACAAGTTATCCAGCGTCCAGTTATCCCTGACCTAAACGGAGAATCCGGGTTGGCTTGGCTGACCTGAGAAGGGAAGTGGGGAAGAATGTAGGTTTATAGGTGGGGGATCTGAAAACTACTGCACCATCCCAAGAGGAAGAACCCTCTTCTCAGGACACTTAGCAGCTAATTCAAGGGCTACGGTTTTGTAACCCTCCCTCTCCTTTTTTTTTTAAATATTTTTTAGTTATACATGGACACAGTGTCTTTATTTTATTTATTTATTTTATGTGGTTCTGAGGATCGAACCCAGTGCTTCACACGTGTGAGGCAAGTGCTCTGCCACTGAGCCACAACCTCAGCCCCATCTCCTTTTCTTTTTGATTCAGAATTAAGACTCATAGATCA
>PVHX01004663.1:56926-122524 GCA_004024805.1 Geosciurus inauris
ACTTTAATGCACAGTGAGCCCATCAATTCTGAAACAAGAATTGCTGCTTTAACCTAGTCCAAGCCCTTCAGTCACCAAAGTCTGAGAATACAAATTAATCCTATCATAATAAAAAGTGCTACTGAAATGTTTTGACTGGCATGCCTAGGAACCACTAAGTTAAATCAGACATTTTCCACGGAGTCTTCTGAAAATGCATTTAGACTAAGGAATCTTAATTTTTACCTTAAAAGTCAAGTTACTTAGGCTTTCGAATTTCAGCTTTAATTCTCTACAAAATGGAGATAAGATGCATGCAGTGGTGCTCGTCTATAATCCCAGCATCTTGGAGGCTGAGGCAGAAGAATCACAAGTTCAAAGCCAGCCTCAGCAATTTAATGAGGACCTAAGCAACTTAGTGATACCCTGTCTCAAAATAAAAAGTGCTGGGGATATGGATGGCTCAGTGGTAAATTGCCTCCAGGTTCAATCTCTAGTGCCAAAAAAAAAAAAACCAAAAGCAGCAGCAGTGGGGGAGAGGATAACTCCTGTACTCCAGAGCTGTGGTAAAGATTAAATAAGATTATGCGGGGCTGGGATTGTGGCTCAGCGGTAGAGCGCTTGCCTTGCATGCTGCATGCATGAGGCACTGGGTTCGATCCTCAGCACCACATAAACATAAATAAATAAAATAAAGATTAAAAAATCTAAAAAAAAAAATATTATGCACCTGAGTTCACTTTGTACTAACTGGGTCATACAACTTAAATATCGTGTTCTAAAACCTGGAGGCTTTTTACTTTTATTTTATGTTGCTTTTCAGAAGCACTTCAACATGGTCATTGCCAACTGGGCTTTTAAAAGAACCAGAACAGAAAGGATGCTACTTAGGAAAGCAAATTAGTTATTTCACAGCATCTCTAAATCTTAGTTTCTTGAACTTCATAGAGTACTTGGAGGTGACTATTTCTATTTCACAGATAAGGAAAATGAGATTCAAAGTACAAAATCTGCAAAATATTGAATTAGATGCCCTCTAATGAAGGCAGAAAAGACAAGGGAACTCGAATTGTAATGGAAATCCGAGGCTGGAGAATAATGAAATTCTACAACTGCTGTGCCTTCCAAGATTTGTAGGCCTAGCCCAGGGGGCAGTATCCTAGGCTAAATTACCAGGATTTGGAGCGCATGGAAATGACTGAAAAATCAGATGTGCTCCAAACGGTGACACAATTCCCTTCATTGGTCTATTTGGATTTAAAGATCTCAGAATGAGAGATAAGGAGTTCGAGTGGTTCCACTTTTGCCCATCAGGGGTTACACCTAAGTGGATCCAAATAATCTTCCTGCAAAAGATTAAAAGATCAATTCCTTGGAAAGAAAATATATGGGGGCCAGATGTGAAGTAAGATTACCTAAAAGGTTGAGGAAATGAAATAGGAACATTGAGAGAGGCTTGTTGAATAATGAAAAGACCATTTCGGCAAGCCTTGATCACAAACAGAATCTTTGCAGGAGGGCGTATTTTAAAAGAACTGAGAATCTCCTGTTTGAGAAAACAAAGTGTGACTCTGATTTGAGAGCTTTCACCGCAAGTTTCTAGTCAGAAGACCTCCTCATCTCACTGGTTACATGCAGTTCAGGAAAGGCCATGGAGAGCAGGCTAGGACAAGCACATTTTTGGAGTCTGCTTTCTTAAAACCCGATGAAGACAGCAGTTCTCAAAGTATGAATTCTGAGAATCTTCATCCATTTTCTGAAGAGATAAACCTAGAAGACCTGCCTAGCTTCTAGATAGGTGGAGCTTCCATAATTAAAAAAAAAAGAAACATCCTGAGAAACATTAGATGACTTAACAAATGTGCCAAGTTTCCAAGTATAAATTAACATACAGAATAGGAAAGTTGCAATGTAATCCAAACACAACCAAGAGCCCAGTTTAAAAACAAAATTTTTTTTAAGTTTTTTAGGACACAGTACCTTTAATTTTATGTGGTGTTGAGGATCAAACCCAGTGCTCCACCCCTAAGCTACAACCCTAGCCCCAACCAATCATATTTTTTTAAAAAATATTTTATTTTTTAGTTGTAGGTGGACAGAATATCTTTATTTTTTTACTTTTATGTGGTGCTGAGGATCAAACCCAGTGCCTCACGTGTGCTAGGCGAGCACGCTACCACCGCGCCATAACCCCAGCCCCCAATCGTATTTTTTATCAGTAGCTTATATACAGAGAAATGTCCTTAACTGAGGAAGCACAGGCTGTCAAAATAGCTTTAAGAGCTACTTTCAGATACCGATTCAATTATTTTCACAAGCAAATTCTTATTATTTCTAGCAAGTTTTTGTTGTAGTTTCTAACATGGAAGAAATGAACTAGCCTATCTCTTCAGCTTTTCTGTGGTTTTAAATGGTCTTTCAGAACATTTTATTTCATGAATAATACAACAGACATGGGTATTATTAGCTCTATTATGTTTTGTCATTTAATAAACCTCTCATTTTCAATCCAGGTAATTTACACGTTTATTTAGTGTAAGCTAAACCCGTAAGTTATCAAGTATTCCTGTAATCCTTTTTAAAATTTTAGCTATTTTAATCTTTAGAATTATATTTGTCTACAATGCCTAGTTTCCACTTAAGCACATTACATTTGACTCAAGTAGACTCGAAACCACTACCCCATTCATGTCTCTTGGTATTTCCCCTGATATTGCAGGAGTAGATAATATAAAAAAGTTTGGTTTTGACTTTGGGAAATGTCACAAGAGAGATATAAGCCTTGGTGCTTTAATAAAACAGGAATACCTACATTTATTTTCTTAAAGTAATTCCATGCTTATAGTTCCTGGATCAACGAAAGATGCACATTCTCATTTTGATTACAAGTTTAATTAACTTGTTCAAGAATATTCTAATTTAACAGAAAATAATATTCTAATTTAAATATTCTACTTTAACTGCCTCTGTAGCATAGGTTACTCTGTGCTTCAAGATTCTGTGTAGCCTTTAAAATGACTGATTCTTCCCCTCCTGATGTTCAGTATTAATGTAAGTATGAAATTATGCATAATATTGCTAGAAGCCTTGGGTAGGCACTAAAATGTTGCTGGTAGGCACTGAGCAGACTTACGTAACTTTGACTCTCATTTACTGCCTCTTCTTTAACAAGCTTTTTGCTACTTAGCCAGTTCTTTTCAGTTTTATTGTGAATTCAGCTCAATAGTTAAGCCTTCCATGTTATGAAAAATGGAAGGTTTCTGTGTAAATGCTCTTACAAAGATTTATAATTTTAAACACATTCAAAGGCACCAGGAAAGTATTTCTATAATTTAGTCATCAGTTCGTGAACATCCTCTATCATGAGACTTTACTGTCTTCAGTTGTTTTCCTCTTGCCTCCAAATTCCCATCTCTGACCAATGAACTCTATTTACTATTTTAAATATCTGACCACTTGTCCATCCTGTTGAAGCTTTCTTGCACTGTAAAAATGGTCTCTTTTCATCATCATTCAGCTATAGTCTTTATTTAAGCCCTAAAAATAGAGAAGTGATGTCTGGCGCTCGCACGCTCTATTTATTTGATTCTTTTTAGATATACTTGACAGTAGAGTGTATTTTGACATACATATGTGGAGTATAACTTCCCATTCTTGTGGATGTACATGATGTGGAGTTACACTGGTCATGTATTCATATATGAACATAGGCAAGTTATGTCTGATTGTCTTTCCTAAAAAATGGTATCCTTTAAAATGAAAAAAACAGATAAATGAATATGGAGATAGCAAAAAATATCAATAGCAGGAAAGTGTAATTCTTGCAGTTTTCAACTATTCCACATGGTTAGCTGAAGACACAACAGGGATAATTACTATACTATCAAGTGCGGAGGTACGCCACTTTGCACGGATCAGCTGTTCTTTTTTTTTTTTGTGGTGCTGGGAATCAAACTCAACTTCATGCATGCTAGGCAAGTGCTCTACTGCTGAGCTATATCCCCAGCCCTATTCTTAATCTTTATTGAATGGAATCTCATTGGGCTTTTCAACGTCCTTTCCTCTATTTCACCAGTGCGCCATTGCCCCATTACTTAATCACTAATAGTAAATGGCTGAGTTCTAGAACAGTCACAAAATAAAGTATTACTGCAAACATCAAATTGTTGTAGAGGTATAATGACATGTAAAGGATGTTCACAATATATAATAAACACTCCCGATCCTCAATATTCATAAAAAGTTTTAGAATGAGCAAAGTAGAAACTTAAGGGAAGGGTGGGAATTAGGTACTAGACTGAGAACCAGTGACTGGTGTGGGGATAACAGATCCACTGAAGAGGAAAATTAAACTTGTAATAACTAATTTATCACACCTCCTCTGTTGCTATTTTCTAAATCTAATCACTCTAGCCTTCTTTAGTCTTACTAAAAACCTTTGCATAGTGATTCTTTTGATAAAATCCTTTATAGAAAAAATTATATAACTTTACAATAACCAAGCTGCTAGGCAAACCAGATACTTTCAGTGTAGCAATCATTCTCCTAGGTTGTGAAAAGAGAATAAAGCCTTCCTCAATAGGCTGAACAAATTCCTGTTTATTCACGATGCAGATTATCCAGGTTTGTATGGCTGTTGCTGTTAATGCAGGTCAGGTTCCTCAGGGCCTTTCTTCCTCAATGCTTTTATAAGTAAGAAAATTGCACAACCACCCAAGGAAAGGCAGGCGCAGATTTAGAACTGGGTCAAGTGTGTATCAGTTCTACTAACATCGTTTACTAACATTGTTAGTAAAACTTGGCAAGTTTTACTTTGGCTAACCAGTTTTGGCTAACCATTCCAAGGAAAGCCTTAACAGATTTTCAAGGTCCTCTGAAGATCCCGACCTCAAATTAGGTAAAAGAAGTTCATTTCAGGCCACGCGCGGTGGCTCATGCTTGTAATCCCAGCACTTTGGGAGGCTGAGACAGGAGAATCGCGAGTTCAGCCTCAGCGAGGCGCTAAGCAACTCAGCTGAGACCCTGTCTCTACATAAAACACAAACTAGGACTGGGGATGTGGCTCAGTGGTCGAGTACCCCTGAGTCCAATCCCCGGTACCAAAAAAAAGTTCATTTCAGGGGTCAATCTAACCTGAATCTTCTACAAAAGATCCTCCAAATTTATGTTTCATACTTTTGGAGGCAGATCTTAAAACTGACAAAGTAATTCTGGCACACAATTCAAGGGCAATCATCATTCCCATCATTGAATCTATATACTCATCTCTAGCACAGCCTAAGAATTTGTCCAAAATCTACAATGAAAATACTTTCGATGGCTGTGTTATACTTCTAAGTATTGAATGAATAGAAATTTAATTTCTTTAAAATGATCTTAAGAGCCAGGTTTGGTGGTGCACGCTCGTAATCCCAGCACTTTGAGAGGCTGAGACAAGAGAATCACAAGTTCAAAGCCAGCCTCAGCAAAGGGGAGGTGCTAAGCAACTCAGTGAGACCCTGTCTTTACATAAAACACAAAATAGGGCTGGGGATGTGGCTCAGTGGTTGAGTGCCCCTGAGTTCAATCCCTGGTACCAAAAAAAAAAAAAAAAAAGAAAAAAATCTTAGAAATCTCTTTTTAACCAAATGGCAAATATTTACTCCAGGTAGCATCACATCAATTTCATATATGGAGTAATATTTTTGTCTATCACAAAACCTACCTTTCAGAAGGTAGTTTTAACTGAAAGTTTAAAACTTGTATTTTTGTATTAGGAAAAAAATGGTTTTATAGACTTGATGGTAAAAAGACAAAATTTTGTAAATGAAGGATATACACAGTAGAATCCTACACAAATATGCAACTAAATCTAAAACTGGCTAAATCTCCAATTCACTATAACACTCATTTAATTAAAAAAAAAAAAAAAAAGCTAAACCTGGACTGGACATAGGCAACATGTTCAACACCAAGTGTATACTAAAAAAAAGTCACAAGAAAGAGTATGTGTTGGGGAATGGAAAAACTTGGTAAGAGGAAATTTTCAGTTGTAAGTTGCTCTCTTCATCAAAGATGAACTGCTAATGATTATATAAAAAACACCAAGGAGAATACATTCAAGTTAATGGAAACAAGTCTTTATTAAGTAACTTTTAATATCAGAAAAATAAAACTCTTATAATTCTCTTTACAGCAAATATATAATATCAGTGCTTTGGCCATCTTAAGTTAAAGGCCCTTTATCATAAAATATATGGTTTTAAACTTTACTCAAATTGAATTTATAATCCCTATGACTTCCCTACATATACATAACAAAAGAGTGTAGTAAAATTAGCAAATACTAAACTATATTGATAATTTATCATTCTTAGTTTGTGTTTTTTAGAAACAGTACACGCACCTAATATATGTCGATTCCTTGGCTTATTAGTTGCAGTGTACAATGCAACAAAATACAAAATACATGCTTGGTGAACATTCATTCATATCTACAAGACGGCAGCTAGAGATTAGGTTTCAATACTGACATTTAACTATCCTACAAGCAATAAGCATTACATCATAATATGCCATCAAGGCAACTTTTTTATACTGAAAAAATCAAAATAAAAACCGTTATTTGTAAACTTTTATACGAAATGTAACTCTTCAAGTGGAAATAAAAAATAAAATTTGTCTATTTACTATTGAATACACATAGGATTTCATTTTTGTTATACTGAGAAAAAAAGTTCTTTTGTGTTGGGAAAATAACGCTTCAAAAAATAATTAGTAGAAAAACCCACCAGTATAATGTTTTGTCCTTTCAATGCCAGCACAGATTTGGGAACATACTGAGGATGAAGTTATAGACATCCACAGGTGAAATGTACAAGTGTATTTTAAAGAAATCTTTCCTTGTGATTGGAAACAGTTTTGAAATGAAGTAAACTGATTGGAGGTGATCACAGCTGCTTTCGTGAATTATGCCAAGGGCATTATTATCTCCCTCCCCCTCCCCCACATTACTAAAAAATAAAAATATATTTATAATGTGCAAGACAAATATGGATTGAACATAAAATGTTTCACATTTTGATCTAGTCTAAAAATTAATCAATAGCTTGATCAGACTAATGAATGGAATGTTCGCATCCTCAATTATCAGCCAATATAGATGCATCCCAAAGCCCTTCCTGAAATGGGAAAACCCAGGTGGCCATTTCCACATTCACTAAAGGAGGCTATGGGTAGGAATTCACAATCAAGACAATTGCATTCCTGATCCATTGATCATACCAGCCTTGAACACTCTGGGCGAGATGAAGGTCAATGTAGCAGTTTTTGTCCCAAATTATAACCAGTGATCTAGTAAACTGCCATCAGCCCTATTATTACCAATAAGTAATCACAATGCATTAAAAAGTTACTTGCAATCCTGCAGAATTAGGCATAAGTTGTTGTAAAATAAAAAACAAACAAACCTGTTTTGTCAAAACTGGCAGTGTAAAGAAGGCAGCACTGGAAGTGTCTGAGTCATCTGTAATGCCAAGTACCCTCCATAAACTCTTAATGTGGTTAGGCTTTGGGACCCAGTGTTTGGAATCTCAGATGTATACACTTTTCTTATAGGTCACACAACCTATGATCTTCGCTCAGCCAAGGTGAACTTCAGCTTTAGCAATTCTTACACAAGCTATGTCTCTGGGTCTACAGGATAGTATTAATAATTCAAACCAAACTAATAGACAAGAGACCACTTAGGTTTAGTGTTACCATAGCAGCCTTTTATAAGTTTACTAACAACTTTAGCCTAATCCCAATAAAGCCTGATAACAGTCATAAGAATTCATTAGGAAGTTTACTGGGGGTACCATTATACCCATGCCTTTACGAGTCCATATAGAGATATAGTATTTATGTATATATATATAGTTAAGAGTGAATTTGGATTGCCTGAGTAACAGCTGTCTGGCAAACTGGACATGATGGCGTTCTCTTTTCACAGATCTTGTTGGCACATTCCATGCAGAAGAGGTTGTGGCCACATGGAACTAGGGCAGCAATAACTTCATTCTCAAAGCAAATCACACAGTCGTGCTTTCTTCTTGATTCTGGAGGTGAGCTAGAGGTGGAACCACCATTGGAAGAGGAGTAACTATTGGTACCATTAGAAAAAGCAGGGATATATATTGGAAGGCCAACATGGTTGCCTGTGCTAGGTGGGTCGCTCCTAACCCTCCGAGCAAGTGGGTGTTCTATGCTCTCAGGAAATGTAGGAGACAGACGAGGAGTAGATGGCTGACTTCCTCTGCGCTGAGTCTTCATGTTACCAGAAGGATCACTCCCAAAGCCAGAGAGTGGGTTAACTGGTTCAAATGGAGTCCAGATAGTTTGAGCTGATGTTGGTAAAGAGTCAAAGGCAGGAGAGTCAACTGCAAGATCTTCTGAGCCTACAGATGGTAGTGTATCTCCAAACCAAAAGTTTCCTGTGCTAAAGGGGCTTGTTGGACTAAAGTCAGCCAGCCTATTGCTTCCAAAGTAGGAATCTGTGGAACCACTTCCTAGAGAACTGGAACTATCGTTTCGATAATTGGATATCATTCTCGCGCGGCTAGGAGGAACTGGATTGGAGGAGAGCCACGCAGAGCCAAGAGTGCCACCTTCAAAGCTGACATCAGTACCATTGTAATGGAAATCATTCTCTTCATTGAGCTCTATATAGTTTCCTGTACGCATGGCAATATGCATTTCTATTTCTTCCCGTGCTCGGTCAACATTTTCAGGCATCCCTGTCACTTCAAAGACAGGCTCCTTATCTCTGCTTGGAGTTACTATATACGTGTGGGTCTGCTGCTGAATTCTTTTAATTGTTGCTCCTTTGGGTCCAACTACTAATCCCACCACACGATAGGGGACCCTGACTTGGACGGTGGTTTGACCGGGCAGATTAGGACTGCATGACAACCCTCCCAGGGTAGGGCCATTTTTGTTTCGAGATGCACGGATCATGGAGAAGTGCTCTGCAGCTGAGAGGATTTCTCTTTTGGCCATGGCAACATCTTCTTTCCGTCCAGTGACAACAAAAATGGGCTCTTCACCACGAACAGGTGTCTTGATATACGTGTTTGTCTTGGCTCTCAGTGCTTTAATTTTACAACCTGTTTGAAAGAAAAAATTTCACAAAAGTCAATATTGACTTCAAAGATATTTGATTCAAAAAATTTTTTGATCTTTTTTTTATTGACTTCAAAGATACTTGTAAAGACAAATCAGAGAGTTCTTTCAAACTAAATGTCTGCCAATGGGCAGTTTTTATTTTCATAAAAGTTTTATTAGAGTTTGTTCTTTGCCATAAAAACATCACTAAATGATTAAACTTTCCTCATTCTGCCAGTGCTCCTATATCTGGAGGTGTACTTATCTGGTGGTCTTCATTTGGGCAGAGATGGTACCTCTACTGGAAGGCTGTAACTCAGAAGTCAGTCTCATTGTCTACTTCCTCTTGTCATTAGTCACTGCAAATGATGCATGAAGTTTTCTATATAGATAAGCTATACCGAGGGTTTGATTTTCAGAACACTAATAATTTACTACATTGCAGGGTGATAGTGGCAAAAAACAATGTGCTGGTGAGACATTTAACATTTATTGTCTCATTTAATCTATACAATAACTCTACGAACCAGATTACTACACTCCTTTTACTTCTAAGAACCAGATAATTACCTCCCCCTTTTTTGTGTGGTGCTGGGGATTGAACCCAGGCCTTGTGCACACGAGGCAAGCACTCTACCAACTGAGCCATATCCCCAACCCTATTACCCTTTTTTTTTGTTAATACACTATTGAGTAGTGCATGGATAACAGAAGACGTAAGGGAAGAGATAAAAAAATTCTTAAAGATAAATGAAAACTTCGATAAAACGTATCAAAATCTCTGGGACAAGCCGGGTGCAGTGGCTCAAGCCTGTAATCCCAGCACTTAGGGAGGCTGAGATAGGAGAAGCGCGAGTTCAAAGCCAGTCTAGAAACGGCAAGGCGCTAAGCAACTCAGTGAGACCCTGTCTCTACGTAAAACACAAAATAGGGCTGGGGATGTGGCTCAGTGGTTGAGTGCCCCTGAGTTCAATCCCCAGTACCAAAAAAAAAAAAAAAAATCTCTGGGACACCATGAAGGCAGTGCTAAGAGGAAAGTTAATTGCATTAAACTCATTTATTAAAGGAAGTAAAAGTCAACAAATTAATGACTTGACTCTACATCTCAAAGCCCTAAAAAAAGAAGAACAAACCAACACCAAAAGAAGTAGAAGACAGGAAATAATTAAAATCAGGGCTGAAATCAACAAAATTGAAACAAAAGAAACAATTCAAAAAATTGACAAAACAAAAAGCTGGTTCTTTGAAAAAATAAAATTGACAAACCCTTAGCCACCCTAACAAAAAGGAGAGAGAAAACCCACATTACAAAAATCCGTGATGAAAAAGGAAATACCACAACAGACACTACTGAAATAGAGGATAATTAGAAACTATTTTGAAAATTTATACTCCAGTAAAATAGAAAACCCTGAAGACACTGACAAATTTCTAGAGGCATATGACCTACCCAAACTGAACCAGGAGGTCATACACAACTTAAACAGATCAATTTCAAGCAAGGAAATAGAAGATGCCATTCAAGAGCCTGCCAATCAAGAAAAGCCCAGGTCCAGGTGGATTCTCAGCTGAGTTCTACAAGACCTTTAAAGAAGAATTAATACCAATACTCCTCAAACTATTTCATGAAATAGAAAAGGAGGGAACCCTTCCAAACTCATTCTATGAGGCTAGTATCACCCTGATTCCAAAACCAGAGACACACCAAAGAAAGAAAATTTCAGACCAATATCCCTGATGAACATAGATGCACAAATTCTCAATAAAATTCTGGCAAGTTGCATACAAAAACATATTAAAAACGTAGTGCACCATGATCAAGTGGGGTTCATTCCAGGGATGCAAGGTTGGTTCAACATACGGAAATCAATTAATGTAATCCATCACATCAATAGACTTAAAGATAAGAGTCATATGATTTTATCAATCAATGCAGAGAAGGCATTTGACAAAATACAACACCCTTTTATGCTCAAAACACTAGAAACTAGGGACAGTAGGAACATACCTCAACTTTGTAAAAGCTATCTATGCTAAACCCAAGGCCAACATCATCCTAAATGGAGAAAAATTGGAATCATTCCCTCTAAAAATGGGAACAAGACAGGGATGCCCTCTTTCACCACTGCTATTCAACATAGTCCTTGAAACACTAGCCAGAGCAATTAGATGAAAGAAATTAAAGGGTTACGAATAGGAAAAGAAGAACTCAAACTATCATTATTTGCAGATGACATGATTCTATACTTAGAGGATCCAAATAATTTTTACCAGAAAACTTCTAGAATAAATGAATTCAGCAAAGTAGCGGGATATAAAACCAACATCCATAAATCAATTGCATTTCTATACATCAGTGATAAACCTTCTGAAAGAGAAATTAGGAAAACTATCCCACTCACAATAGCCTCAAAAAATAAAAAACAAACAAACAAACAAACAAAAAAAAACTTGGGAATCAATTTAACAAAAGAAGTGAAAGACCTCTACAATGCAAACTACAAGACACTGAAGAAAGAAAGTGAAAACGACCTTAGAAGATGGGAAAATCTCCCATGCTCTTGGATAGGCAGAATCAATACTGTCAAAATGGCCATACTACCCAAAGCACTATATAGATTCAATGCGATTCCAATTAAAATCCTATTACACTCCTTTAATTGCTAAGGAAATTAAATTGAAACTCAGAAAAATTGTGTAAGTTGTTAAAGTTCACACAACTAGTAAGTGGCAGAGCCATAAACTCAGTCTGATTTCAAAATCCGTGGTCTTACTATTTGAACTTAACATTACCTTTCTGTTTTCTAAAACTCAATTGATGACAACTGAATACTCATGGCTAGCAGGTCATCTCACTTCTGCTCCTACCAGTTGAATTCCAGGCTCAATCAGTTGTGTTTACTCCCATCTTCCTTATGGTAACTGTACTCACGCTAGTAATAAAATTATCTAATTATTTATCTTAATTACATAAAATAAATATGAAACAGATATTGTATTTCTATGAAAACTGAGTGGAATGTTTTTGACAATTCCAATAAAGGTAAGTGCCTTAGAGGGGAAAAGCTATTGTTGAATTGCGTATATGTGAGACAACCATAAAAGAAAAAAAAGTAATACAGAATGATTTAGCAACTATAAAGTTCTTGATCCATTCATAAGCAAGAGATACTTGATACTATATGAAATACGGGTGTTGTGGTTTTGCTAAGGAAGGACTACTCTGATCGGCAGACCCAAACTTAAAAAAAGGCCTCAGTTCCAAATCCTAAGAGTATTAAGTTAAATAAAACACTGAAGACACACATGCATAACTTTTCATAATTCCTGACTTTAGCCAACTTAATCTGAATAATTACTGATTATCAGCACCAATGTAAGATTACAGGGCTTCAAACTATAACCTATAATGTCAAATACATAGGCATAAAATTTGGGGGTTATACTTTTCAAATGACATGAAAAACAAATTTATCTCATGAATATAGCATGCTATTCTTAGTTTCTCAAAATAAAGAAGCTAGGTATTGAAGACAAGGAGCCACGATTTGGGCAAGTCTTTTTCTTAAAGACTCCTTTTTTTCCTTTGCCCCTGAAAAATTAATGTGTAAAAAACCAAGACTTTATATACCTCATTTCTAGCCCATAGACTTGGAATTGTGTCCCCCCAGCCCATAAGCCCAAATATGTCACCTTGTTTTCAGTCTTGCCTTCCTCCAACTACTTCTCCAACATTCTCTTTAGTGAGATGATGCTTTCTAAATACAGCATAGATCACATGACCACTTCTTTCCATAAAGTGCTTTTTTGGCTCCCTTTTATTGTACGGGTGAAGTCCAAACAATATGGCACACAGGCCCCTCCTCAGCTTGTACCTGAATGCCTCTAACTTCATCTCTTACCACTCCCTTTTCCCCTTTTCTCATTCCTTACACTCTTTAGTATGTTTCAGCCCATACTCATGGCTAGTAGGTCATCTCACTTCTGCTCCCACCAGCTGAATTCCAGGCTCAATCATGGTACATCCATGTTCCTTCATGTCCATTCCTAGAATCTTCCTTTATTTGCCTCTTTACGCCTAGCTCTGTTGGCTTAACTTCTGTTAATCCTTCAGGTTTTGGTATAGACAACTCATCCTCTGAAGCTTTGCCTCTTCCAGGGCTGGTTGATATGCCTTTCCTCAGAATTCCAAAAGCACTGGGCAGTT
Organism: Geosciurus inauris; assembly: GCA_004024805.1. Classification (NCBI taxonomy): domain Eukaryota; kingdom Metazoa; phylum Chordata; class Mammalia; order Rodentia; family Sciuridae; genus Geosciurus; species Geosciurus inauris. The sequence goes on from PVHX01004663.1 coordinate 70,236, forward strand.
GAATATCCATGTATACCACAAGATGGCTGTGCAACATTTGTTGAAAGAAAAGATCACTGTTTTTCTCTGTAAGGACATTGGGCCTTTCTTATGACTTTGCTTTGGATCTAAGCTTTTTTTGGTTTCCCCCTCCTGGCTTTCAAGACTTTCAGATTTTATCCACATATTGCTAAACCATTCTTAATGAAGGGAGCTGATTATGCTAATTTCAATTTAGCACATTCAAGAACAATTTTATTCAACCTACTGTTGAACATCTAGATCTCAACCACAAATAACGATTCTGTTTCTCCTAACAAACTGTGGAACTTATAAAAGAAGTGGCTGGCTTTTCACTGCTGGATCCTAGGTACATTATCATGAAAACACTGAGTGTGGTCTTCTGAAGGCAGAAATAAAACATAGGGAAGCATCACCAAAGGGATATCAAGATGATGCCTCTGTTCCTCAAAGAGCTTTCCCAGGTGTCTCAATTTTCCTTCATTTTATTATACTTTCAAAAATCTCAACACTGGCTACAAAGCTAGTTTCAGAAAAGGGGAACTGAAGACTGGGTTGCTAGTTAAAGAAGTAAGAAACATAGTATATCAAGGTTAGAGATGTTGTACCTTTAAGGTCACATTGCTTTGAGAAGACTCTGGGGGGAAAGAGCCCAAAGCAAAACTGCACAAAAAAGCACTTGGTGTATGAACCAAATGAGGTATTAAAAGGCTAAGGGAGGAGGGGTGGCTTGGGGGTTCTTCAAGAAATAGTAAATCAAATTTATGCTACTGTAAATGTGAAAACTTATTGTGGGATGCTACTGTAAGTTTACATCTACAATGAACTATGGGAAGCTTTTTTTTTTTTGGTACTAGGGACTGAACTCCAGGGCATGCTACCAATGAGCTACATCTCCAGCCCTTTTTAATTTTTAAAAATTTTGAGATAGGGTCTCACTAAATTGCCCAGACTGACATCAAACCTGTATTATTTCTGACTCAGTCTCCCCAGTAGCTGGGATTTCAGGCATGTGCCGCTACACTTGGCTAATCTACAGGAAATTTAAAAGGGTGGTATAACTGGTATAATCTTTAGGTATATGTTATACTCTGCTTTTGCTCTACAACAGAATATGAGTTGGAAGACCATAGCAACAAATCTATCATATTTTATCATTTACACAGGCAAAACTCCTTCGCTCAGCACAGTAGATACTGCTTGGGACTAAGAATTGAGATCATATTCCACTGGCCAATTTGTGACTGACAGATGTTTTAAGAAAATATGATAGAAGCTGGGTGCAGTGGCACACATTGTAATCCCAGTGACTTGGGAGGCTAAGGCAGGATGATTTCATATTTGAGGACAGTTGGGGCAACTTAGCAAGAACTAGTTTTAAAAAGTCTGGGGATACAGTTCAGTGGTAGAAAACCCCTGGTTCAATTCCCAGTACTGCAAAAATAACAACAAAGTAAGACAATCTGAAAGAAGTATAAATATGCACACTACTCACATTACATGAGTTTATACTGTAGGCAACAACTTGACAAGGTAAGAAGCTGTGTGTTAGTCACATTCCTAACAACAGTCCTGATTATCTTACAGAAAAATATTGGGCAAATTCTATTGAGGACAAAGGGTAAATTAGTCAAAGGTTCTAGGATTGGCCCACTTTAACTTTTACCAGTGGAAAATTGAATTAAGAAACCTTTCTAAACAACTTCTGAGACAATTAAGGAACTGTTACACTGTAGAATATTTTATATTTAATAATTCGTAGGTATATTATTAACCAAGAAAATATGCTTAAAGGTACACAGGACAATATTTGGCCTATGGCTGTTACTAAAAATGTGTTCAATACATGGTTCATTGGAAAGAAAAAGATGAATATTTTGAACTCAAATCACTTCTGAGACGTGGAGAAAGGTCTATACTATCTAAAAGGGTCATGTGCTTAGGTTTTGTACACTAGGGGAAAGATATAAGCGGAAGAGAGAAAAGTCAATCCTTTTTAAGCCATTGCCTATTAAAAACAGAGGAAAGTACTTCTTTCTTTTTAAATTTTATGAGTTTTAACAAAGTACTTGAAACTGAGATTAGGATTCTAAGACACCTCACTGATTTTAATATTTGTTTCTATAGTATAGTATATTCTGACTTCCAAATAACAGATAATTCCTAGAATATAAATATACTGTAAAGTTGGGAACTACTTGAATAGGTGGGGTTTAAAAAGGGTGACACAAGGCAAGGATGTAGGGAAAAAGGTACACTCATACATTGCTGGTGGGATTGCAAATTGGTGCAACTGTTCTGGAAATCAGTAGGGAGATTTCTCATAAAACTTGGAATGGAACCACCACTTGACCCAGTTATCCCACTCCTCAGTATACACCCACAGGACTTAAAATCAGCATACTATAAGGGATGCAGCCACATCAATGTTTATAGCAGCCCAATTCACAAAAGCTAAGCTATGGAACCAACCCAGGTGCCCTTCAATAGATGAATGGATTAAGAAAATGTGGTATATAGACATAATGGAATATTATGTAGCTATAAAGAATGAAATTATGGCATTTGCAGGTAAATGGATGTTAAGTGAAAAAAGCTAATCCCCCCAAACCAAAGGTTGAATGTTCTCTTTGATATGGGGGTGCTAACACACAATGTCGGGGGAGGGAATAATAGGAGGTCACTGGATTATACAAGGGGAATGAAGGGAATGGAGGAGGAGGGAATAGGAAAGATAGTAGAATGAATCGGATATTACTTTCCTTTGTTCATATATGAATACATGACCCACTGTAACTACATCATGTACAACCTCAAGAATGTGAAGTTATATTCCATGTATATGTAATATGTTAAAATACACTCTAGTGTCATATATGTCTAAAAAGAATAAAAAAAATAAAAAATATAAAAAAGGGTAACAAACTAAATGAGAAGTAACAATTTTTTAAATCTTGGTGGGTAAGGATTTTTTTTAAAAAAAAGTATTTAGATTGAATTTGTTTGAAAATGCAAAGATATTTTTAAAAATAGGAGAAGAATTTATAATCACAGAGTAACACAAAACCCTTAAGCCATAAAAGTACTGATAAATTAAAAATTAGAGCATACTTTAAAAAAATTAGTTGCATGGCAAGTCACCAAAACCATAGTTAAAAAAATTCACAATTTATCTTACAAATGGCTAGTTTTTCCCCCTGACCCCTCATTCCCTTCCTTATGTATCAAAACATTAAAACCCCTAGAGAAAAACAGCTAAAATATCCCACAGTAAAGAAAGCAAAGAAATGGCTCTGAAGATGGAAATTCTCATTTCCACAAGAATTGAGCTATCATTTTCCATCCATGAGATTTTCAAATATCAGAAACATAACACTGGAGTAAGAATGGCGAAAATGGCACTCATATTTAGCCGTTCAGAGCATAAACTGCCTTCTCTGGAGGCCTATTTGTAGTATCTATCAAAACTATCTTGTGCCTCTATAATCCTGGCACAAGTATACAATACCCTCTGTATTGTATTACTTATTGTTTAGATTAGCATGAAGCTAGCACAGTTATAATATAAAATATTATACATTTATAAAATTGGTTCAATGAGAGTGATAGGACATGGAGGAGACTTAGTTTTCACTGTATACTCCATAGAGATATATTCTTTTTAAAAAATGTGATTAGAAAAGAAAAACAAATGATAATTTTATTAGTCATACTAATTGACGTTTAGTTAGTACTATTGTATATTACATGAATAACAGGATGAATGATTTAATAATCTCAAAGTTGAACAAGGTTTTGTAACTTTAAAATGTAAGGACTAACACTTGTTTCCTTATAGCTATAGACAAAAACTAATATGGCAAGTTGTATTCAAGTTAGTCAAAAGACAAATCTAGACCAGTGTGCTTCAGAGGTCAAGAACTAGAGTACCAGTAACAAATTTCATAGGTATAATTTTACCTTAATTTTGGGGAAAAAAAATCCCAAAATAAAAAGTATCCAACTTACCTTGCTGGTATAGGAACCCATTTGCTCTTTCTACATCACTGTTGCAGAGGCTAAAACTCTTTAGCTGCAGCCAGAGAACTCTGATATTTTCCCTACCTAGTATATATAGCAAAGAATCTTGCCTTGCTTCTCTGGTGTACACAGCCTCTTTCAGCCTTAACAACTAAGAGGATGGCCCCTTGTTGGTGGGAGAAGAGTGAAAAGGAAGAAAAGGAACCAAAATGTTAGTGTCTTTGGTGTTCTTTAAACCATGAGTTGCAATATTAACTTTGTGTTTTACAATCAGCATAAAAAAGAAGGAAAAAAACCCAATGTGTTCCAAATGTTTCAGTGAAATATGTATACAATGAGCTGCAATGTAAAATGTTATTTTTTCTGTGGGTTCCAGCTACTAAAATCTAAAATCTCTAGACTAGATTTATCATAGATCATTTATCTTAGACTATCTTAAAGACCATTTTCTAGTTCAATGAAATATACGATGTTCTTGCAAACAAACAAACCAGTGTAGTGAAGTGGAAGTTGTGGAGAAGACCTGGGCTGAAAGATATGATTTTGCAGATAGAAGCTGAAAATGGTATTACCATAGATTTGCTTTGTGGTCATGTGAAGTATCTTTTGGAGGCCAGAGAGCCTAGACATAACAACAGTGAAAATTAAAACAAAACAAAACAAACAAAAAACCCAAAAACTTTTTCAAACTATCAGAAACATAACTTGGATACTCATAGCCAGGTTTCTCAAGTTGTTTGTTTTTGGTTTTATTCTAATTCTTAAAACTATGGTTCATTTTGGTGTTCGCACAAAGACCACATGGCCTATCTTTACCATTTGGTTCCCATTTTCCAGTAGAAAAAGCATTACATGACAAACTGAATTAATACTTAGGCAAAAATCCAAGGAGCTGTATATTATTCACTACTAAATCCTTAAAAAAGGTACAGTCCTTCAGTAGAAGACATGGCAGGAAGAATTCTAAAATGCCCTCTTACCCTCATTCCTGGCCCTGGTGTATATATACTTTGAATTACAATCTAGGCACCTTTGGAAAGGGATATTGTAGATCTAATTATGATCCAAGTCAGTTCACCTTAAAACAGGGAGGTTATCCAGATTTTCTGGGTGGGCCTGACTTAATCATGAGTCCTTTAAAAGTCCTGTGTCTCCCCATACCAGCTGTACTCAGGAAGAGATCAGAGATGTGTTCTGCCTAATGGGGGAGGAAGCAAACAATCTGTTGTGAATTGCCTATGGTGACCTCATGGCAGTGGCCTCTAGGAGCTGATAGCTAGAAGGAAAATGGAGGCCTCCATCCTCCAATCCCAAAGAAATGAATTCTGCCAATCATCAGTGAGCTTGGGTGAGTACATGAGCAACTAGATGAGAACTGTAGTCCTGATTGATACCTTGATTTCAGCCCAGCGGGACCCTGAATGAAGAATTCAAACATACCATGTCTGGACTGCTGACCTACAGAAACAGATAATAAATCTGTGTTGTTTTAAGCCATTAAAATGTATGGTAACTGTTATGGAGCAACAAAACACTACTACATAGTTCTTAAGCCTTTAAGAATTCCACAACCACTGCCTTAATGGAGCAGAGAAAAAAGTGTTAATTTGTATATCTTATATTCTTATTCAATACCTTACAGGATATTCTGGAAGGTTTTCAATCAGAATATTCAATATTAAGCAGTAGCTTAACACTGAATACTATATTCATAACATGTTATAGTAAATATAGGATTGCCAGTTCAGCAATTTTTCTATCCTTTAATTTGCTTATTACCTGCTTTTGTTTTATGTTGCCATACCAAGTTACTAAGTGGCTTCAATTGCCAAATTTATTATTTCAAGAATATAGCTTCCCTCTTCATATCTCAAACCCATCTGGGAAAGTTTTTCTGCTTTCACAGACTCATGTGGGCCCACCTGATGATTCCAGGCACACTCCAAATATCAAGGTCCATATTCTTACATTTGTAAAAACATTTAAAACAACCCTTTGCCATTTTCACAATTTGGGGGTGGTGGTTAAAGCTGGATATCTTTGGATGGTTAGGATTATTCTGCCTATCATATTATCCCTTTCCTGTATTTCTCCCCATTCTTTTAAGTACCCAGATTTTGAAAGAAACAAAGTATCTGTTCGTGAAAAATTTGAATCCCAATTTAGCAGTAGTAACCTAATGGCCTGGGCAGAGGACAGACATAAAATACAGAAACAGATAATAAATCTGTGTTGTGGCAAAAGAGGTGTGGGGAATCACAAAACAATGGAATAGAGTGAAAAGATAGAGGTAAAAGTTAAGCCAGGTGTAGTGGCATAAACCTGTAATCCCAGCTACTTGGAAGGCTGAGGCAAGATGATCCAAAGTTCAAGATCAGCCTCGGCACTTAATGAGATCTTGCCTCAAAAAAAAAAAAAAAGGTCTGGTGATATAACAGTGCTAAAGCACCTCTGGGTTCAACCCCTAGTAGCCTCCTCACACAAGAATTATAAATCAAATAGGAAGAAAAGAATATAAGCTAGGTGTTGAGAAGGAATCTTACTAGGTAACTCTGTTTATGTAGAGAGATGAGTGGTTTGGTGGAAAATAAGCAGAAGTTGTTTCCCCCTATATTCTAAGGGCTTTGCCTGGGTGTTCACAGCTGAATCACTCCTTCCTCGGGCTCAAAAGCATATTACCAATTATGAGATAAAGTTCAGCCTAATACTTTACCCATACAAATGTTAAACTTCCCCCCTAAAGGTACAGATGCTACTTTCAGATAGTGTAAGGAGTTATAAGTATTTCTGACCTCAAGGAGCTTAGAGTCAAGAGAGCAATACTGATATTAGATAATTGCTTTAATGAAAGCAGGCATACAAAGTAGTGGGAGCATACAAAGGAGATGGCTTTACCAATTATAGTAAATGAAAGAAGGCTTCAAAGGCATTTGAACTGAGGCCTAAAAAAAGTGATTTTGCCAGATGGAAAGGAGAGTAAAAAAACTGTAAGTCAAAAACAGGGAATGAAGAGTACAGAATAGCATAGCAGGGAAACTAAAGTTAGTTCAGTATTGTGAAAGCCCGCAGAATGGGGATAAAGCCGAAGTCTTCAACGTCAGACAAAGGAATTAACCTTGTATGTGGTAAGAATTTTGGTAGAGGAAGAACATATCAGATATGCACATTAGATTGATGGGAATATACCAGTTAATGTTCAGAGATTAAAGGCAGAGATTTACCTGAACAACCATAATAACAATCAGTAGAAAAATGCTAAGATAATGAAAGATAGTATGCAAGATAGAAACCATGTATATATAATGCTCTTTGGTTCTAACATCTAGTATATTTATTTCAAGTTCTTATGCTATTGATTTTTGATAAGGAAGTGTTTCTCAGAAATATAACTACTATAGTTTCCACTTACTTCATAAATTATATATTACATACACACACACAATTATGGTTTGGATGTGAGGTATCCCCCAAAAGCTCACATGTGAGACAATGCAAGAAGGGTTGGAGGAGAAATGATGGGGTTACAGCCTTAACCTAATCGATGAATTAATCCCCAAAGGGATTAATTGAGTGGTAGGGTGTGGCTTTGGGGTATATTTTTATATCTGGCTAGTGAAGTCTTCTCTCTGATTTCTGATCATGATGTGAGCTACTTCCCTTCACCACACTCTTCGACCATGAGCCCCAAGGAATGGAGCTGGCCTTCTATGGACTAAGACCTCAGAAACCATGAGGAAACTTTTGAACTGGGCCTTAAAGGATTCATTTGATAAGACTATTCCCATGTTTCTATTATTATTGATTTTCATAGAGCCTTTCTCACACAAACACACACATTTTCTGCTTTGCTAAGTGACCATGTTTGTTACTCAGGTAACTCGGGGAGGAAACTTTTCCTTCTCTACAATTGTGCTGGTCAGGTCTTTTAGTCACAGCAGTGAAAAAGCTGACAAAAACACACATACACATTTATTGTAGTTTCCATTTACTCCATAAATTTTATATAAATATAAATTTAAATTATACACACACATATACTTATTTATACATATAGTGATTTAAGAAAACAAATACAAACATCGGAACTGCACTATGGAGCTGTGGCTGTAGCTCAGTGGTTGAGTGCTTGCTTTAGAAAGTTTGGTTGCTCCTGGATTAAATCCCCAACACTGCAGAAACAACAAACTGTATATACATTTTTGGTGGTCCTTTGGGTATACCCATCTTCAAAAATCTACCCCTCTGACTGGGTCGGATGCTGGGGGTCAGCTCCTCCCACCAGCGGGAGAAGGGAATCCTTGGGCGCCACCAACGGGAAGGGGGGGGGAGCCAAGAAAGGCAAAGCCCTCCGATGCGAATCCACCACGTGCCAGGAAGTCTCCTCTTAAGCAAGAACTGCTTTATTGAGGGGAGGTTACAGGTTTATATAGGGGAGGAGGTCCAGCGGTGTTCTGTTTCTAAGCTAAGAATGCAGAAGGGGGCTGTCCACGTGAAACAGTATAGGGTCTCTTAGCTAGGGTAGCACGGGAGCAGAGGTCAGCCAATAAGGATGAGGGGATGTGGCTTTCTCAGGGCAGCAAGGTCAGTCCCGAGCTGGCTGCTTGGCGCCATCTCAAGGCAAGCCCCCACACCCCTCACACCCAGAGATTTTGTTTTGAGGATAAAGGGATCCTACGCAGAAATCATTACATACATTCTTTTTTTTTAAATATTTTTAGTTGTTGATGGACACAATAGCTTTATTTTTTATGTGGTGCTTAGGATTGAACCCAGTGCCTCACATATGCAAGGCAAGCATTCTACCACTGAGCCACAACCCTAGCCCCCATTATATACATTCTTTAGTAAAAATGAAGAGAAGGGAGTTGAAACTTGAGAAGCTCTTTTTACCTTCAAGAAAACAACTCCTTTGGCCTGATAAAAAAATTTCTTTTCCTCCTCACATTTAATCATCATTGGTTCTATTCTATCTCTGTTTAGATTATTTCCTTAAATAGCCTTAGAAAACCTTCTTTGCATACCCTTTCCTCCCTGACTTACCCGAGTAACAAACATGGTCACTTAGCAAAGCAGAAAATGTGTGTGTGTGTGTGTGTGTGTGTGTGTGTGTTTGTGTGAGAAAGGCTCTATGGAAATCAATAAAGATAGAAACATGGGAATAAATAGACTTATAAATCCTTTAAGGCCCAGTTCAAAGGAAACTACAAGAAACAAAAAACTATCTGCCGAATTGGGTTATAATCAAACACTAGTAACCTGCTGTTTTCCACATTGGGTCAGTCAACCTCCAGGTCTTTTCTTTTTTTTTTTTTGGTACTGGAGATTGAACTCAGGGGCACTCAACCACTGAGCCATATCCCCAGCCCTATTTTGTGTTTTATGTAAAGACAAGGTCTCACTGAGTTGCTTAGCTCCTTGCTGTGGCTGAGGCTGGCTTTGAACTCACAATTCTCCTTTCTCAGCCTCCCTAAGTGCCAGGATTACAAGGCTTGCGAACCTCCATGTCTTTTCTAATGCTTACCTTTTTGGATCAAGTCCCTCTTCTAGAAAATATATAGTTCTCTCTTCCTCTTTCTAAAATGCACTTGAGACAATCACACACTACCATATTTCATATGAACACATCCATTTATTCTTTCTTTTGCAAAGGGTTGGTAGAATAATGATTGAGAACACAAGACTGGATAGATTACGGCAAACCAGCTTTGTGAATGTAAACAAGTCACTAAACCTCCACCTCTCCTTCATGTGTGAATAACTGATTAAAAATACTTCCTTCTTTTAGTTATTATAATGATTAAACAAAGTACTATATTAAAATGCTCATTGGGAATGTAGCTCAGTGGTAGAGTGCTTAGTATGTGTGAGGCCATGAGTTTGCTCCTCAGTACTATAAAACAAAAACAAATCATACTACTTATTATTCAATTAGGTGCTTGGTACAGACAAGTTTTATCTTTTTTTAAAGAATTAATTCACATTCTTCCACCTTTCCTAGGAAGCATTTCATGCATAAACTCAGCTAGTATCTGGGAGACCAGATCTAGTTTTGAAATTTAAAAAATAAATAAATAAAACTGCAGAACACTTTTAGTCTTCCTGGCTCTCTCCTGGATAGATTTTCATTTAATCATCAGAATTGAGTGCTTTGGGAAGGGCAGGAAAGAGCTTCACTGGATTGCTCAACATCTTCCAGCTGTTTAGTTGAGATCTCAAACCTAAATTGTTTTAATTCCTCACTTTTTCCACTACTCTACACTATTTCCCTGTAAAAGCACATCATTTCAAGTTTGTGGTATATTACAATTAGCAAGGGGTGGTCATTTTATTTAATGATTTTATATAAAATAAGGTCCTTTTCCCTTTGTAATAGTCTAGACTATTCAAAAGTTCCCTTTACTTTTCAGTGACTCAATTTCAGGATTATTGTCAAAGTCTGATAAATATCAGTTAAATCCCAATAAAAGACTTTTATTCCAATATTTAAATTATAATATAGTTTAAGGATGCAATTCATCTCTAAATGTGCAATGTAGTATTAATAGCTTTTCTTTCTAGAGTGCAAGTGTCTTTTTTGTAGCTTTTTAAAGAAAACTATTTTCTTAGTTGTAATGGACACATATCTTTGTTCATTTTTATGTGGTGCTGAGGATTGAACCCAGTGCCTCACGCATATGAGGCAAGCATTGTACCACTGAGCTACAATCCCAGCACTTTTTTGTAGCTTTTAAAAGTCAAAATTGTCTGAATTTTTGATTAGGAATACAGTTCATTTCACTATGACAGCACTTCAAACAGCTCCATTTACATGATTTTAGTTTTATTATCAGTATTCATAGGGACATTTAATGCCTTCAATCAAGTAGCATCCACTGCCCTTCAAACTAAAGCTCCAAACAACTTCAACTTGGACTGCCTCTTTAAATAAAGGGCTAGGAATTAAAGGCAAGATTGAAAAAGTCCTCATTACTACAGTACAGAAAGTAAAATGTAAATAACAAAATGGAAAGTTTCTAATCTAGCAATTCAGTCCAATCAAACAAATTGCAAGTATCTATTTCAGGTACTTTAATTCATAGTAAGGATGCAAAAATGACTAAGATTTAGTTCTGCATTTACTGCCTTGAATCAATTTCAAGCATCATAAGGATTTAGTGTTTGTACATGTTCATGTGTAGACAGTGACAAATCATTTTCTTATGTTGTTGATAGTGTTCATATCATCTATATCCTTGTATTTTTTTTTTTGTCTCCTTGTTCTATTGCTCATTGGGATAAGAGTACTGACTGAAGTCTCTATGTAAGCTTGAGACCTTGGACGACTTGCTTATACCTCCACAGACCTGTTCCCTTATCTCTGTGATGGAAATAAGAATAGATCAAATGAGCTGATACATGCAATTCTGCACAGTGCCTGACACACTTAGATGTTTGTTATTTAAAAAAGTCAATGGGGTGATTTTCTACAGGAAGTTAAAAACATTTTAAAGAATATCTCCTAAAGATAAAATGTATTTAGATTATGAAAAACATGTTAAGATATTATAAACTCTGCAAAGCTGGGAGGAGATGTGAAATCAACCTAATTGGTATTTTGAAATCTGGTTTACTTCTACATTTTAGGAACTATCTTTAGAAAGAACTCAAAATATAAGAACTTTGAGAGAACATCTCATTCAATCTCATTTTACACATGAAGAAAACTGGAGCTTAGAATTGCTCAAAGTTATAAACTCATGTTTCTTAAAATCACTATTATCCCAACCTGCCTCCCTTTCCTGCTTAATGTTTGCAGTGGAAAAGAAATCCTTGCTCACTGAAGGTATTTTTGAAAATACAGACAAAACTAAACCTAAAAACCTCCCCCTTCCTTTTTTCACTTAATTATATTAAACGAGGAAAACAAGAGGATTGGAAAATTTAATGAAAAGGTTCACATTTGGCCTTCTATTAATGCTGAAACAACCAGAAGAGGGTGTAAATTAGAGATAAAAGACAGAATAATTTTCCTAACTAGGGAGCTTTAAATTATATTTATGCCCTTTAGAGGATGTTAACAAATCCTCTAAAAGAATTGTGGGTGTAATGGTGCATGCCTATAATCCCAGCTACTAGGAAGGCTGAGGCAGGGGCAACCCAAGTTTGAGGCCAGCCTGCATAATTTAGTGACACTGTCTTAAAGTAAAATAAAAAAGAAGGGCTAAGGATGCAGTTCGTTCAGTGGTAGAGAGACCTTGCCCAGGATGCACAAGACTCCTAGGTTCAATTCCCCATATAGTCAAAACAAAAACAAAAACAACACAAAAACACTCCCCATAAACCCAGAAAAGAAAGAAATCTTAGAGTTTGCCTTTTGGGGTACCATATAACTGAATGAGTTATTTGTAAATGATTCCCTTCCAGACAAGCTTAGATCTCTACCAAGAAATACATTTTCAAACTCCATTTGAAAAAAAAAAAGGTACTAGGGATTGAATCCAGGGGTGCTTTACCACTGAAATTATTTTTTTATTTTGAGAAAAGATCTAAGTTGCTCAGAGCCTTGCTGAATTGCTAAAGCTAATCTTGAACTTGCAATCCTCCTGCCTCAACCTCCTGAGTTGCTGAGATTACAGGTATGTACCTGGCTTCAGAGTTCCAATTTTAAATTATCGTAAACTTCAAAGAACAAATAACTTAAATTTAACTAACTTACTTAGGAGTATGAAAGAAATTTATGAGTTAAAAAACATTTCTGAGACGGGCATGAAAGAAATTTATCAGTTAAAAAGTATTTCTGAGACAGGCACAGTGGTGTGCATCTGTAGTCCAGCTGAAGCAGGAAGATTGCTTTAGCCCAGGAGTTCAAGGGCAGCCTGGGCAACCCAGGGAGATCTCCCAATTCTCCTTACCTTAAATATAATTTCTCATCTATATATTTTCAATTGTACAATGAATTTACATTAATGACATTTTCTCAAACTTGATCCTCATGACAAATTTGGGGAGTGGGCAGGTGAGGGACACACCAGGAAAAATAATTAAATGCAACAGGTTTTCTCCATTAAGGAGAAACTGAGGCTCAAACTAAGTAAGTGATTTGTCCAAAGTCATAGGCAACAAGTGGCAACACTAACACAAAGAGGGAAAAAAGCAAAAGGGAAGAATGATAGAGGGGAAGACGATGTTCATGATCAGTGCCAACCATGTTCACAACCGAATTCGTTATGCTTACTTTCAATGTTACGTCCAGTTTTCATTAAAGAATTTTCTTTATTATTTTATGACCTGGTCTTATTATTCCGTGATGTAACTTTACTGAGTTCAAATATGGCATCCCTGCTTACTGCACAAAGGCAGTTAACCGTGTATACTTGAATTGTCTTTAAATTCCAAATACTGGGGGCCGGAGTTGTGGCTCAGTGGCAGAGCGCTTGCCTAGCATGTGTGAGGCACTGGGTTTGATTCTCAGCACAACATATAATAAAAAATAAAGATCCATCAACAACTAAAAATTAAACAAAAATGCCAAATATTGGTATGAAAGAGGTTCTACAGTTACTTAGTATAACTTAAATTTCTCAAAATTGGTCAAAGAATCAAGACTAAAAATGATTAAACAGCATTAGACTCAATTTAATATAACTGGGCTTAGTAAACTAACAGAAGATTATTTTAAAGGTTTAAATATCAGATTTAATCTTTGCAAATCTCTATATAGGAATTAATGGTATAATGGGAAAAAGTTAAAAGTAAACCAGAAATTATGGTGTGTAAGCCATCTGGGAGGCATTTAAGTATGTAGTTTAATAAAAAATATATATCACTTTATAATCATCTAAAATCAATAGGATTTTAAAATAAATTAACCATGATCTATTTGGAGTTTCCTAAAACATTTTTAAAATTGCAAATATATGAATTTAGTATCTTATAAAAATTATTTCATTTTGAATTTAAAATGACAAATTCCAAAGAGTGGAAATTACATTATTTAAAATTCTATAACAATCCCATAGATTATAAAATAGCACTGTGATAGTCATCTCATATTCTGGCTCTCTCCTTGTGGGTACACTGTTATAATGGGCCTTATAGTCCATCTGAAGTTAGGTGTGGCCAGATGACTTATTTTGATTAATGTAATATGAGCAGATATGATAAGTATTACTTCCGGGTCTAACATTTAAAGACTAGTACAATGGTACATATCCTAGTATATATCCTCCTGCATAAAGGGAGACCAGTAACACTTGAGATGGTCACTGTTCTGCTGGCCTCTGTCCCTGAATGACTAAAATGAGCAAAATCCCTGTGAATAATAACCCTTGGAGTTTTAACATTGAGATGTTGGGGTTCTTTGTTACCACAGCAAAACTGCTAAATACCTAACATGCATTTAATCATCAGTTGGTTCTAGTTCCATTACATAAGAATATAATGTGTAAACCTATCTGTGAAAGCTGAAAAAAGGTGAACAATATTAACTACAATAGTTCCAAGTTAATTTCAGATTTGCTTTAACAAAGTAACGTGTTTATCACTTATAGTTTCATATATATCAGCTTATTTTTTAGAGTCTCTGAAAGTATTGCAGATATGATTATGTCCAGCTGCAAAAAAGGAGTCTCTGAGGCCTGGGGAGTTTCAATGATTTGCTTAAGACCATGAAGTAAATTCTTTGCACAGAGTAATCAGAATTCAGTAATATCTATTTTTTGATTGCTAGCACTTTCCAGAATACCACAACTGAACAGGGACTGTTAGAGACATTTTGATGTAGTTTACAATAATTTTTTAATATTAAAATATGCCTTGTAAAACATTTGCATTTAAAGCAAGCCATTAAACTTTCCATAAATTCCTTAATTCATATTAACACCAAAATATTCAAAACCAAATCAGCAATATGTTAAGTATGAGAAATAATGCTACCTTCCCTTGAAAACTTGAGATGTAGAGAACTACTCAGAATTCCAACCCATAAACTCTGTTGGAAATCTTTTTTGATTTCCAAATCAAGAGGTAGAAGTCTCTAATAGAGTAATAGTTCTCACATATGTGGCTCTGTGGATAATTTTTAGGTTGCTGACAACCAGGAGGTAAAAAAGTACATCCTTGAATTACCACATTATTTTTCCATTTCCTTCCTACTGAATCAGACTAGTTCATTAACTGAATAAGGCAAGAAGGCTGTAGATTCACACCCATTTGGTAAAGTGATGATAGTAACTAAAACTATCCTGTAATTTAAACTATCCTAATGGTTCCTGAGCTAATACACACAAACTACTATAAATTTAAAATTTAAAGTCAAGGAAGTTATAGTATCTAATTTGCAGTCCATTTCAGTGCAGGAAAAAAGAAAACACAAGAACTCCTATCTTCTTTTACTCAGTTCTTTAAAATTTTTAAGTTCTATAATGTGCAAAGTTTTAGCACACATTATTCATACACAAATATCAAAATATTGGGGAGTATAAGCTTAATATCTTTTCTGACACAGTGTACAGTAAATAAAAAAGCTAGGGATGACTTTTCTAGTCTAGGAAGTCAGAGAATACACATACTCCATTAATTAAAGTCACTGATGAAAACAGTTGAAGATGCACATCTTAAACAGCAATAAAAAAACTTTTGAGTTGCTAGCCTTTAAACAACTGAACTTAATAATATTCAATATTTACTTATAGTGCAGTTAAGAATGCATCTTGAGATCTACTTTAACTCTTTAGCCTTACTAGATATCAATGACTATATGAATGAACAAAACCTGCTGCTTTAAATCTGTTAACTACTGTCAATGCATTTTGTAGGCACTACACTTAAACAGAGATGTTTCTAAATTTACAAAATTAGGTCTTAAAATGTGGTCAAACTTATTTTTGTTGTCAATATTCTAAAATTTCTTTGATTATCAATAAACCTTTTTAGTTCCCGACTTTATTTTACAGTATTGTTGGCTTCACAATAGATGAAGAGCTAAAAACAACAAAACAAAACAGGACCAATTTAACATTCACAAAGACCATATGCTACTGGGGGAGTAAAATACGAGGTCAAACATTCTGCCAATTTTCATCACTATCAAAAGCAGTCGATTGTTTTTTTGGAAGACACTGGAACCAGAGGCCATCTACATGAGTTGCCAGTCTATGTGACTCAGAATTCCATTTGTCCTACTCTTTGCTTCAGAGCTGAAGTCATAAATGTCTCCATCTGTGACATAATTATTTCCAAAACCAATTAAGAGATGTCAAACAGAAAATTATGACTTCAGGTAATGAATAAATGGCCGGAATTGGTAATTCTTAAGGATGAATATTTAGCACCTTCAAAGCAAACAAGAAAATGAAATGATTTGCCCTGTTTAACTCACTTAGGACAGGTATTCTCTCATGGGGAAAATTACTGCACTAATAAAAAGAATGTGAACATTAGAAGTTACTTAGTTCTCTATAGGAGTGAGCAAATACTTTACAGGTTTTATTACCACGCTACTGGGTGTGGCGTGGCAAAGGGGTCAACGATCCACTAGTTGAATGGTTCAAAACAGGAAAAGGGCAAGACTTTCTGCCCTTAAGATAAAAGACGACAACATACTTTTAACAGTACTGTCAACTCTAAGAAAATACTAATTGCAAAGAAACAGTCAGCAATTCATCTCCATATTCTAAGACATATATTTATATTTCCTTATTAACCAATAAGCATAGCACTAAGAATTTATCTCATTTATTACCATGTAATACATGGCACAAAATAAAAACTTAGAATTTCCTTTAATTTTAAGTAATAGTTTTGCATAAAGTTAAGAGTTTACACAATTAAGGACCATTGCATAGTACTACACTGTCACCATAAAAATGCTGAAGCAACTTGTGTCAAGTTAAATGGCATCCTAGTATAGCATTCATGGTTCTATATTCTTGCCAGTCCTTTTCTACCACTCCCCTTTTACATCTTAAGCATCATCAAAACTCAACAGGACCTGTCCATCACACCTAGAAATAATTCTTCCACATCTTTCCTCACATTGTTCCTTAGCCTTTCTTCAAATTCCATTTGTTAAACTCTTACCTATTCTCAAAAGCACTCCTGGGTGACTTTTTATTTATCATACTATACTTAGTACCATTAACTTCCTATTAATTTAGTGCCATTCTACTTATTAAACTGTTAGCTTCTAATAATGGGCAGAAAGTTTGAATCTATCTCTTTTTCAACTTAATCACCATAAACTCAATACCTAGCAAAATACAAGCTTGATGCATAGCAAACTCTCATTCTTAATGATGGACTAGTTCTAAATTTATAAATTGAAATGTTATTATTTCATCTTATGTAGTTGAAACAGTTCTCTCCTGAATTATCCTAAATAGTACTGAAAGCAGACAAATAAGCAGGTGAAACTGATTAATCAGGTTGTCTGAAATAAGCTATCTCCTCTATTGACATTTCAGATTTTTTTTCTTACAGATAAGAAAAGCCAATCTGATATGTGAAACCACCATTTCAACAAACCTCTTATTTAATGTGTACTTTAGACCACTTGGGAAAGATGAGATCATTTAAGCAGCAGCGCCATCATCTCTTTATTTGACCCCAACAATGCTCTCAACCCAACAGTAAAGAAACATATATCAACCAGGCTCAACCATATAGTAATAAGGCGGCAGCAGGTAATATTTACTCTTTTGTACAGCGGGGGAAAGCTACATTAAAGAACACAGAACCTTTCCTAAAAATGTCGGATACGGAGATGCCTGGGCATCCCCTTCCCCCACCTTCACAAATCTACTCCTGGAATCTGAGACATAGGTCCTTTGTCTGAACAATGTGGGAGGAGTCTGTCTGCAGTACTGGTTGCTGGCAAGAGGAGAATTTATTGAAAACTGCATAAACGCATAAAGTTCCTTAATTACCGTATGTCCACTTTTTCTTCATCGTGCACACTAAAGTGTCCTAAAAGATAGCCAATGTGCCTTTTTGAGAATAAAAATGTAACCTTCAGGAACACTAAGATCAAAAGAGTTAGGCTGCACTTCAAAAGATAAGTTTCAGAATAGCGGAAGGGGGGAGTGTGATACCTTCCACTCAAACATCCTTTCCCTCTCGAATAAGCTCCTACATGCCTCCATTTCTGCCCATTCTCATCTGAATAAGCTGTTCTAAGGGCAGTTCGGAGCTCTTACCAGAGGCTCTGCTGCGCAAACTTGCAATCTCAACCTCTCCGAACACAACACCGAACCCGCAACTCCTCTGACCCGACCTTTTACCACCTCACTGAGGTTTCTGGTGCCACGCCAGTCTGGTGTTCCACGAATACAGCCCCAGTAAAGTGAACACCATCGGCCTGGGTGGCCGGAGAAACTTAACACTTTGTCAGTCAAAACGAGAGGAACGGTGTGGGTTTTCGCAAGGTGACCCATCTCATCTCGTAGCCCCTCGGATTCCTCCCAGACCCCTAATCGGTGGACTCGCAGGTAGGGTTCCACCTTTTTCCGCCTCGAGCTCGTTTCTTTCGTCTCCCACCCACGCTCGGGGCTGTGCCCTGCTGGACATTCCCACTTCCCTCACTCACCCTGGCGGCCGACAATCTCGGCGACATGCTCGGAGCTGGGCACTGGGACGCACTCGGTGGTGTTGACGCTCTTCCTCCGGAGCAGGGCCGCCTGTTCCCCATTTAGGGCTGCTGCCGCCGCCCCGCCGCCGCCGGGGCCGTAGGCGTGGGACAACATCGCCGCCATCATGCCCTGGGCATCGTCCCCTCCGTACAGCACCCCAGCCGCTGCGGCCGCGGCCTCCCGAGCATCGAAGCCAGCAGCAGGCAGCAGCACAGATCCCAGGGGCCCGCCCGGGATCGACTGGGTCTGGGAGGCGGTGGCCGCGGGCGGCGACAGCAACAGCAGCGACGGCCGATCCTCCTCCTCTGCCTCCTCCAGCTCCTCCTCCTCCAGCAGGTCTCCGTCCAGCTCTGCTTCCTCCCCCTCCTCCTCGTCGTCCTCCAGTTCCAGCTCAGCCGCCTCCGAGGCTGTGGGCCGGCCGGGCGGAGCCCGCTCCTCCGGAGACAGCCCCGCCGCCCGCCGGGCCTGGCCTTGCGCCGCCGCCGCCGCCGCGGCCCGGAGCGCCGGTGCGCCAGGCTCCGCTGGGCTGGGGTCGTCGAGGCCTAGCGCGGCCAGGCGCTCCCTCAGCAGGAGCCCGTCCCCTTCGAGCTCCGGGCCGCCCGCGGGCGGCGGCAGCGGCGGCGGCGGCGGCGGCGGGGGCGGCTGCGGCAGGGGGGCCGGGGCCGCCGCCAGGGCCAGGGCCGCGGAGCTGCCGCTCGGCATCGCGGCGGCGCGCTGTCAATGGCGGCGGCGGCGGCGGCGGCGGCCGGGTCAGGCGCGGCGGGCGGCGAGCCCCATGGCGGACAGGGCCCGGGCCCTGCTCAGCGCGCAAACACCTTTCCTCTGGGGAGGCGGCGGGGCCCGCGACCCGGGCTGAGGAGCGCCAGGGCCGCTCGGAGACCGGAGAGGGCGGGGTGGAGGGGCAGGGGAAGGAGGCAGAGGTAGGTAACTAGGTGGGTGGGTGGGGACGGCAGCGGGGCGGGCTGGTGGAGGTGGCAGCGGCTCCCCTCTCAGGGTTTCTTTTGTTTCATGGCCTTAACCAGCCCCCGGCGCGCGCGGCGGCGGCGGCGACGCCCCACGCCGCTCTCCGAATGAAGCCGGCGCGCTCTGATTGGCTGCTTTTAATCTCTGGGAGCCCGCCCTCTCTTCCCGCAGCCTTCACACTCCTTTCCCTAGCCCCACCCCCCACCCTCTTCTCGGGCCCCGCCCCTCCCCTCCCCAGAGCTTTCTGATTGGGTGACTGGGACAAGCCAGCCCTAGAAGCTGGCGCTTTCGGTCCTTTCCCCTCCCCCCCTCCCTCTCCGTTCCCTGGGGCTCAGGAGAAGAGGGACTGTGATTGTTCGCGTTACACGTCACTCTCTGTGACGTACCCCGATAGGGGCGGGAAAAAGGAGGCGGGACGGAGGTGCTGTAGCAGAGATTGAAATTGAGGGCGGGGCGGGGCTTTCGCGCAGGCGCATGCAGTTTTGGCGCACAGATGGGGTTCTTCCTCCACCTCGCTTTCCCATTTCTCTAGTTCCCCCGGGTCTGGTCTTTCAGGAAGGCAGCTTTGAAGTACCGCTTGGGTAGGCCCGGAGGGCGTCGTTTTCCCAGGTTGAGGAAGAGATGGCCCCTTTCAGGGTAAGGGCCTAAGAAGAGTCATCAAAGGAGGGGTCAGCGAGTGTCCTATCCACTCGCGAGGGTGGTTTCCTGAGCCGCGTGGCTCCTCGGCCTCCCTGCAAAGACCTGGGAATGCTCCTCCCTCGGGGCTGGGTCCTCCCACGCCCAGCTGTCCGGGCTTCCCTTGTGCGGTGGCGGTTCGCTTACTTCAGGAGCCCGAAAGTGCTGAACTTCAGTTCTCTGGGGCTTTTAAAGGAAATTCATTTCCAAATACTCCTCCCACAGCATTCCCCAGGTGATCTCTCACACATGGCTATCTTTTCCAGCGGTTATTTTAAAATGACTTCTTAAAAACAAAGCTTATTACGTTCCTCAGTTTTAGGCTGTGACTGCCCCACCCCTCCCTCTAGTACCAGATCCCAGATTAGTCTTGACCTCCATAGTTGTCCCATGGAGATATGATGAGAGCAACAATGTAATTCTAAAGTTTCTAGTGGCCCCATTAAAATAGAAAGAAACATAGTTTTAATATATATGTGCACACTTAGTCCAGTATGTCTAAAATATTACCATTCCAACATGTAAACAATATACAATTACGTATTTTACAGTTTTTTCATGCTAAGCTTTTGAAAATCGTGTTTTACACTTAGCGTGTATCAATTCAATTTGCTGTGCACCAGCCACTCTTAATGTACTCAGTAACCATTAGTCCTAGACCTCTTAATTTTTGAATTGTAAACTGAAGCTTTTGAAGATACAGTGAATGACTCTCATATTGGATTTCTTTGCTGTATCTCGTTGCCTCAAACTTGTTTCTTATAAGTCAACTTTAGCACCTGTTTTTCTAAGTTGTCTAGGATGTTACAAAGACAGTGGTACAGAGAAGGCTGTACTGTAGTTTCCATTTCTCTATTTTGTATCCATAGGGCCATTTGCACAACCCTCCTTCAACCTACTGCACCCTTACAATCAAAGGCCTGGCGAATTTTAGCTAACATTAAACCTTTTCTGTTACTCCAGAGTTTCTCTAGCTCTCATAACCCTTAGAAGGTTGCTTCCCTAAAAACTCATTTCTAGCAGTAAGCTCTTGAGCAGAGATTCTCAACCCTAGCTATAAATCAAAACCAGAAGTGTTTTAAAAAGTAGATAAATGCAGACCCCCGGAAGGGGCACACTGAATATTTGTTATTTAGTACACCTTGGGTGAAGGCCTAGACATGTTTTTCAAAATCCATATGGATTGTTCTGAAGCTCAATCAGGATTGAGAACACTGTAGGGTTTGAGTTTGGGGTTTACAAAAGAAATCTTGCTATTAAGTCTACTTTAACAGGATCTCCTTTACCTTTCCAGTTAGGTATAATCATATATGTGTGTGTGTGTGTGTGTGTGTGTGTGTATTTAGTTGTAGATGGACACAATATCTTTATTTTATTTATGTGGTGCTGAGGATTGAACCCAGTGCCTCATGCATGCCAGGCAAGCACTCTATCACTGAGCCACACCCCAGCTCCTCCAGTTAGGTATAATCTTAACTGACCTAGCACATGTACACCCTTTTTGAGATACATATATATTTTATATTGTCTTAACATAAAAGTACTGAATCTTTTAAACTGTACCAGTTAATAACTTGAGTAACCAGACATTTACTTGTAAAATAGTTAAAAAAATGCTTACTGTCTGACAGTTCACTTTAAATGATAACCATGTAACCATTATTTGAAGAGAACTTCCAAATAAGCAAATCCAATCAAGGGAGATAGCTGAATAAAACATGCAGTGGCACTTCCAGGATATTTGTTATTGGAAGGATATATGTAATAGAATTAAAATTGAAACTCATCTTTTTTTTGATACCAGAGATTGAACCCAGGGTCACTTAACCACTGAGCCACATCTCCAACCTGAAATTGAAACTCTTAGCAGTCCCTCTGTTCATGAGTTATCATTTAATACTTATTCCTTAGTCTTAAATTCTCTTCCCAAGGACCCAAAGCAAAAGCTGTAGTGGGAGTGATAGTCCACACTGAGAGAAGATTGAAAAATAGACTCATGTTGGGCTGGGGGTGCGGCTTAGTGGTAGAGTGTTTGCTTAGCATGCATGAGCTCCTCAATTCATCTCTGGCATAGAAAAAACAAAAAACCAAAAAATTGAGGTAGATAAGATACACAAAGATAAGATTCATTTATCTAAGTTTTTTTTTTTTTTTTTGGTACTGGAGATTGAACCCAGGGGCACTCGACCACTGAACCACATTCCCAGCCCTATTTTGTGTTTTATGTAGAGACAAGGTCTCACTGAGTTGCTTAGTGCCTCGCCATTGCTGAGGCTGGCTTTGAACTCGTGATTCTCCTGTCTCAGCCTCCCTAAGTGCTGGGATCACAGGCTTGCGCCAGTGCGCCCGGCTTATCTAAGATTTTTTAAGAAAAATGCTAAATGGTTTAATTTAGATGTTCATAATATAAAAATTGCCTTCTACTTTATTTTCACATAATAAATGAAGTTTCATTTATTCCTGTACACAAATATATACATTCGCGCATTAATTTATATGTAATCAATATTGTGATTTATGAATAAAGCAGGAAATATTAAACTCACCAACTTTCTGATTTGGTTCTGAATTTATTGTCTTGTATTAAATCTTGCCTATGAAGCAAATTTGAGATTTGCTTTTGCTATAAATATTTGACTGGGGTTCTTTCGTTTAAACCTGTCAAACAACCCAATCCCTTCTACCCTCTCCCAGCCATACAATACCTTAATTTGGCACCTGAAGAAGATTTCTATTTTATTCCTATGCTGCTGTTTATGAGCAGTTTGATACACTGGGGCAGAAGAGTTGTTTTAAGGATCTTAGAAACTACAGAATTGACTACGTTTTATCAAATATCAGGCCTAGTGCTAAGTTAGCTCTTTAAATCTATCCAAATGTAATATTAAGGTTGGAACAATTGCAAACTAAACAGACCTTAACAAGATGTTTGTCCTCATAGGAAAACAGATAATGAGACCACAGGTTTGGAGTGAGGCTATATAAAGACTGGCACAAATTCATGGAGAAAAGTTCTGCTGAGACCCTCACCTAGAAGCCCAAACTAAACACAAGCTTCATTTTTAAGGCAGGGTGAGGGCGGGATGTCCCCTGGGATCAGCAGT
Organism: Geosciurus inauris; assembly: GCA_004024805.1. NCBI lineage: Eukaryota > Metazoa > Chordata > Mammalia > Rodentia > Sciuridae > Geosciurus > Geosciurus inauris. Next base: position 93,604 of record PVHX01004663.1, read on the forward strand.
ACTGAACTCTAAGATCAGTCTTCTTACAGCAGGACCATGATCTTGTCATTCTTCCACTTCAAATGACTCCTCATTACCTAGGACTGTAGTCCCCGACCTGGAAATCTAGACTTTCCACACTCTGGTGGGTGCTCATGTTATCCCACAAACATGCTCATCTGCTTTCTCCTCTATTAACAGAAACTCTCCTTGATACCACACCTCCTTGTCACCATCTTGTCATTTCTCCTCCAAATCAACATCCAATCAGTGGTTTATATTTAATTCCTATTTGTTTACCACACCCTGCAATATAGCCACGGCTTTTGCTGCTTCACTGAAATTATCTTCACCTGATTGCTAAATTCAGCTTGGTCTTTCCACACGGGGCTTGATACTATTGACTGCTCCTGAAACCACTTTCCCTTGCTTCCTTGAGATCATGTTCTTCTGTTTTTCTTCCTACTTCTATAGTTTGCCTCAATCTACTTTGCAGACTCTGTGTTCTTATCGCTTATATTTTGGTATTCATTGAAGATCTATCTCAGGCCTGCTTTCTTCTTATTTCCTATTCTCCACCTAAAAATTCCTATCCTTTTCTCCAAGGTTACTGTTACCTTATTGACAATTCTCAGGTATTTGCTGCCTATTCTTCATCTCCCATTGAATACAGATCCATAAATCCCACTATTAGTTATCTCCACTTGACAATTCAAATTCAACCTCAATTTAAGCCCAAATCCCAAACTGAAATCTAAGTTAATTTTTTTTTTTGCACCAGGGATTTATCCCAGGGGTGCTTAACCACTGAGCCATACCCCCGAGTCCTTTCTTATATTTTATTTAGAGACAGAGTCTCACTGAGTTGCGAAGTACCTCTCAAATCTACTGAGGCTGGCTTTGAACTCGAGATCCTCCTGTCTCAGCCTTCCAAGTTGCTGGGATTATGGGTGTGCATCACCACATCGGCTAGAGTTTGTGTTTTACCTTAGTACTAGGTAGTAAGTACCATTATCAGTTCTTTTGACCAAAAGCATAGTCAACATTCTTGACTTCTCTTTTAATCCTATAGCCACGCAAATAATAGGTCCCATGAGTCAGACCTCCTAATTCTCAAATCTACCTTTCTTCATCTTTACAACCGTGATATACAACAAGGAATACATACTTGGTCTTTTTTTCTGATTCTTGGCACAGAATTCCTAAAAATGCCTATAATTTCTGGGGTGATACACTTTAGGAACATTTTTCATTTTAATATTTGGTTTTTCCTCCCAGTCTCTGACACATAGTTCCCAAATCCCCTGGGATTTTATAGGAGCATCTATTGTTCTTATGTGGTTATTTTTGGCAGGCCCCCAGGTAGCTTTGGGGTGGAGCCTGATTGTCAGAAAGACCAAACCTTAACTTTCAGTCCCATTCCCCAATATCTGACGAAGAGAGTAAGGTCAGAGAGTGAGTTGATGATTGATCATGCCTACATGATGAAACCTCCCTAAAAACCCCTAAATGAGCTGGAGGCATAACTCAGAGGTTAAGCACTTGCTTATCATGTACAGGCCCTGGGTTTGATCCCTGGCATCACAAAAACAAACGAAGAGCCATAACTTTGAATGTGAAGTTCAGAGAGCTTCTAGGTTGGTGAATGCATTGCATGTGCTGGGAGGGTAGCATACTCCAACTCTACAAGTACAAGACCCTTGTATGTATGAGACCCTTCCAGGCCGCCCCTCAGTTAGCTCTTTACCTGGCCAAACATAAAAGAAAAGCACTTTTTAAAGGTTCTATGAGGTGTTCTAACAAAGTTTCACCCCTGAGAAGGGGGTAGTGGGAACCTCTGACTTTATTGCCAAGTTGATCAGAAAGATAGGTAGCCTGAGCACCCAAAGCTTGCAGTTGGCATCTGAAGTGGGACTGAACCCTTGACTTGTGGGGTCTATGCCACCTGAGGTACATAGTGTCAGAATTGAATTGAATTGTAAGACACCCAGTCCAGAAAGTTGGAGAATTATTTGGTGTGGGAGTAAACCCCCAAATACTTGATAGCAGAAGGGCCGAGAGTAAAAGCATTTCAAAACCATTGTTATTGAGCTAGGGTTGTAGCTCAGTGGTAGAGCACTTGCCTAGCATGTGTGTAGAATTGGATTTGATCCTCAACACCACATATAAATACCTAAGTAAATAAAGGTATCGTGTTCATCTGTAACTAAAAAAAATTTTAAAAAACATTGCTGCCGGGCACAGTGGTACATGCCTGTAATCCCAGTGGCTCAGGAGGCTGAGGCAGGAGGATCTCAAGTTCAAAGCCAGCCTCAGCAAAAGCAAGGCACTAAGCCACTTGGTGAGACCCTGTCTCTAAATAAAATACAAAATAGGGCCAGGGATGAGGCTCAGTGGTGGAGTGCCCCTGAGTTTAATCCCTGGCACCCCCCCCCCCAACAAAAAAGAATATTACTACTCACTCTAGGCTATAGTCATTTAGAAATGAGCTATTATAATAGTCCCCAAACAATATTATTATATCCAGTCTTGCTCCTCTTTAATTAATTTTCTATGCTGCAGCTGGAATGATTTTAATTCAGGTTTATTTCTTTCACTTCCATGCTTAAAATCCTTTTTATTTTCCTCTGGGTAACTTACAAATTTCCTAACAAACTTGGAAGGCTTCTGCCTCTGGGCCCTGTCTATATCTTTAGCTTCAGTTCATGCCATTCTTCTTCCTGTGTTCTTGCGCCCAGCCATAGAAGCCTCTAGCAGATATCCATAAGTTTTATATACTTGTTATGCCTCTGGGACTAGAATATGGCTTTCCTCTCTTCATGCTTAGCTTGGTTAAATTCTGATTATCCTTCTGGGCTCAGCTTAAACGTCACTTTTTCCAGGATGTCTTCCTTAAGCTTCTAGGTAAGGTAACTGTCCCTGAGGAGACTCTCGTGTCCTCTTGTGCATCCCAGCAACATTCATTCATTTCATTACTTGTTCCTTTTCCTCTATTTTCATCCTTCTAAAGCTGCCATAATGCTACCATAATGCCTGGCAAATAGGAGGGGCTAGTATGTGTTTGCTGACTTAAATGGATGTTCCCCCCTCTAACCTCAGTATTTCATCTACTGTGAGCTTTTGGCCATTTTTAAAATACACATTGTAATCTCCTATCTTTGTGCCTTTGCTTACCTTTTATCCTACCCTTCCCATTTCTATATCTTTTTAAACTTCAGCTTAAATTTGATTTCTTCAATATTCATTCCTAGTTTATAGAATCAGGGGCTGGTTAATAGCATCAGAGGTAGTTCTTCTCTACCAGGAAAATGCATCATTTTGTATATATCTTCTGGATACTTAAATGACCCCCCTAAAGTCTTTCCATGGATCCAACTGGCTAGATTTTCACTAAATTTGTTTCCTCTCCTTCCTGAATATGCAGTTGGACTATATTTCCTGGACTCCATTATAGATGGGTTATATCCAAAAGACTGAGTCAATTGTACGTTGTTTGCAGTCCTGGCCCTCAAAAGCCCTCTTGTTATTCTCCATGTTCCTTCCCCATCTGTGGATGTAAATGAACATGATGACCTTAGAAGCCATGTTTAAGGTGACAGAGCCACAGATGAAAGGAGCTTGAATCACCACATGGAGCAGAAGTGCCTTCACATTAGATATGTGAGTAAAAATATTGTTGCATTTGAAATCATATATATTTTTGCATACGTATGTTATAGCAGTAAGCCCATCTTAGTAATAAAAGACACCGTTTAACACCCCACCCCGTCGTAAGAGATGGTAAAAATATTAGTGATTTCCAGGGGTTAAGAAAGAGAGAAATGAATAGGTTGAGCATAAAGGGTTCTTACAGCAGTGTAAGGAGCATATGCCATAGACATGCCTGGACATGCTGGGACTCACTAAGTTGCTGGCCATAAGGAACAGCAGCCATTAGCATGCTTAGTCATGTCTACTTGCAACGGATAAGTTGTTGAAATGGGCACTAACCATAGGCATGCTTAGTAATGACTGGTTACAATTGATAGGGAGCAACAGCTCCATGGACATGCACTAAGAACATGCCCAGTTGCAATTACATTTTATCACTGGACATGACCAAAGGACATTGACTTTCACTGGGTGTAACCAATCACCAACGTACACCACCAACTTGGAAATGTATTTAAACTGCTTGTCCTGCCACATTGGGAGTTTTTTGCCCTAAGGACATTGGTGAGACTGGCCACCTTGCTGTCCATCCCTGGATCAACTCCACCATTCCCTGATGTCCAGCTGTCAGCTGGAGAGAACCACTGGACAAAGACAACGCCTGCTGTTTGGCTAAGAGAAGTCACATGACATCGGAGGTATTTTTGGGCTCGTGGTAGTCCTAGGATTGTGTGATTTGCTTGTAGTGTTTAATTACCGTAGGATAGTGTGACTTGGTTATAGACTTTAATTAGTGAGCATTGAATGCTAGTTGGGATGCTCCAGCAAACACAACACTTTTTGCATTTGTTTATATTTGATGATTGGTCTGATTGAATATACGCTTGCATTTAAAGACAATCCGCCTCTGAATGATTATTAATAGTGCCGCTTGTGACAAGCAGTGAAATTACTCTGTGATACTACAAAGGTGGATATATGTTGTTATACATTTGTCAAAACCTGTAAAATTTATAAAACCAAGAATGAATCCGAATTTAAACTATACTTTACAAGATAATGATGTGTCAATGCTGGTTTGTGGACTACAATGAGTGTATTGCTGTGGTGTGGGATATTGATGGTGGTGGGTTGTGCATATACATATATATAGAGAGAGGGTATATATGGGCACTCTGTACTTTCTGCTAAAATTTTCTGGAAACCTTAAAATGCTTTAAAAAATAAAGTCCATTAAAAATATTCCAAACTTTCATTTGTAGATTTATAATACTTAGTTTAGATTCCTTATATGGTCTGATCACAAATTGCTGAGACAATTTGACATGAAACAGAACTACATAAACCAATATAACACAGTAATCCTAAATATGTATGCACCAAACAACAGAGCTTCAAAAGTACATGAGTGGGAAAACAAAACACTAAAATAGGATAAAATTTGAAAAGGAGAAATAGACAAATCCACAATCCAAGTTGAGGATTTCAAAATTTGTCTCTCAGTAATTAATAGAACTGTTACCACAGAACCAGCCAAATAACACCATCAGCCAATAGTATTGAACTGATGTTTACAGACTGCTCCACCCAACAACAGCAGAATATGCCTTCTTCTCAGGTGCCCATGCAATATTCATATATATAGACCTTATCTTGGGAATAAACCTCAACAAATATAGAAGAATTGAAATTATAAAGAGTGTGTACTCTGACTATCACAAAATAAAACCAGAACTCAATAATGGAAAAAGAACAAGAAAATCTTTAATACATGGGAACTATACAACATGTTATAAGTAATTCATGGGTAAATGAGATGTCTCAAGGAAAACAAAATACATTGATTAAAATAAAAATAAAAATACATCATCAAAGTTTGTGGGACACAGCTCAAGCAGAGCTTAGAAATTTAAGCACTAAAAGCTTATATTAGACAGAAAAAAGTCTCAAATCACAATAGCTTAAGTTCCTCCCTCAAGAAACTACAAAATGAACAGCAGAGTAAACCCAATACAAAGAGATAGAAGGAACCAATAAAATAAATAAATGAAATTGAAAATAGGAAAACAGAAAATCAATATAAGAAACTAATTCTTAGAAATAAATCAATAAAATTGATGGAATTTTAATAAGGCTGACAAAGATGAGAAGACACAAATTACCAATACCAGTAATGAAACAGAAATATCATTATAGATCCTGCATTCATTAGAAGGATAAGAGGGAGAGTACTATACACAAGTTTATGATTATAAATTCAAAAACTTGAAAGAAATGGACTGATTCTTTGCAAATCAGGTTGAATTTTGTACTGCTAAAATTCAACCAAGATGAAGGAGAAAATATGAATAGTCCTCTAACAAGAAAATTGAATTTACAAATGAAAATCTTCAGGTTTCCTTGGAGAGTCCTACTAAATAGTTAAAGAGGAATTAAAACCAATTTTGTATATTTCAGAAAATAGAAGAGAGAACACTTTCTATTTTATGAGGCTGATACACATACTAAACCAGGTAAAAACAATACAAACAAAACAAATCAGAACTACAGATCAAACTCTCCCATGAACATGGACACAAAAATCTTAACAAAGTATTATCAAATCAAATCCAACAATGTATGTAAAGTATCATACACAACCACCAAGAGGGATTCATTTCAGATATCAAGACTGGTTCAATATTAAAATTAAACCAATCGCAAATGTGTTCACATAAAAATTTGTATGGGAATGTTCACTACAGTATTATTTATAATAGTAAAAAAGTGAAAACAACTCAAATATCCAACAGCTGATTAATGGATAAGGTATAGCCATACAAATGAGGCATAGGCATATAATGGGATATAGTTTAGCCACAAAAAATGAAATACTGAGGGCTGGGATTGTAGCTCAGCGGTAGAGCACTTGCCTGCATGCATGAGGCCCTGGGTTCGATCATCAGCACCACATACAAAGCAATAAAATAAAGACATTGTGTCCATCTGCAACTAAAAAAAAATATTAAAAAAAATAATGAAATACTGACATATGTATTATAACACAGATAATCCTTGAAAACATTTTACTCAGTGAAAGAAGTCAGTCACAAAAGGCCACATATTGTGATTCCACATATGTGAAATATCCAGAACAGGCAAATAAGATGGCCAAGATAGAAGAATATGCAGAATAAGATGGTCAAGTAAGATGTCAAGGACTAGAGAGCAAAAAGAAAGGGAGTGACTGCTATTAGGTACAAAGTTTCTTTATGGAGAGACAAATATGTACTAGAATTGATAGTGATGATTCAAAACCTTGTGAATACACTAAAAAGACACAGAATTATACACTTCAAATGTGTGAATTATATTGTATGTGAATTATATCTAAAAAATTTTAATATAACCTGCCATGACAACCTAAAGAGGAAAAGTCATACAATATTATCTGATGCAGAAAAACCATATCAGAAAATTCATCCGTAATAAGAATTTTCAGAAAACTAGGAATAGAGGGGAACTTCCTCAACATGGTAAAGAACATCTACCAACAAAAATAGCATTACTATCATCAAAAACAAAACCCCCAAACCCTAATTAATGGTAAAAGACTCAATGTTTTTCCCTAAGATCAGGAAAAGGCAAAGATGTTTACTCTTTTACCATGTTTATTTGACACAGTACTAGAAGTTTTAACCATAAGAATAAGGAAAGAAGAAGAAATAAAAGACACACGGATTGGAAAGAAGTAATATTATTTTAGATGGAATTAGCTATATAAATAGAAAGTTAGTTGAGACTCTAAAGGGGAAGGCAGTCTCAATTTTAAAAGTTTAGATTTTTAAGTAAAAGGAGAAAAATGAGCACAAATGGCTCCCAAATTTGAAGGGATCAGATCTGAGAGGCTCAATCTGAAGGGTGAGTCACTACAAAAAATACTGCCATGAAAAGCAATATAAGAATATTATATTCTTATATAATATCAAAAAGTTGGAGTAATTAGAAAAAATTGAATTATATAAAGATTTAAACCTATTGAAAAAGAGATAAGCTATGGCATATTCTATATAAAATATATGAAACAGCAAAAATTAACAAAAAACAAGCCGGGCGCAGTGGCGCAAGCCTGTAATCCCAGCACTTAGGGAGGCTGAGACAGGAGAATCGCGAGTTCAAAGCCAGCCTCAGCAATGGCGAGGCACTAAGCAACTCAGTGAGACCCTGTCTCTACATAAACCACAAAATAGGGCTGGGGATGTGGCTCAGTGGTCGAGTGCCCCTGAGTTCAATCTCCAGTACCAAAAAAAAAAAAAAAAAATTAACAAAAAACAGTAAAGCTCAAAAAACTAAAGAAGAAAATGAAGTGCAGGTTGAAATTGGGAAAGAAAAATATTTTAATTAATCTGAACTAACTAAATAAAGTCATTGATAGACTATGGAAATGTCTTTATATGGTTGAAAAGGAAGTCTGAAAATATATTACATAAACATGATTTAACACATTTTAAACTTATGTTGAACAAATACTAAACTACTACAGAAAAGAGAGGATTGATCGACATATTGTTACATTCCTCTTACTTCAATTTCTTTCCTAATTTTTGATGATAACTGACTTGGAACTCTTCCCTCTCCTGTAGCCTACTCTACTTCTAATTATCTACCTGTCTTTAACATTGAATCATCATGAAATGCTGGTTTTCTTCTGAGGTTCATCAGTTCAACTTGGCATTTCTGCTATGGTGTTCTAACACTGATCAAAATATTATATTGTCATAATAATCTAACCCACAGAATCTGTTTTTCTGAGGAACCTGCACCAAATGAGAGTTTGCTACTTTTTGGTTTGACAAATCACTTATCCTGTCTGTGCCTCATTTTTTTCACAAATAAAATATGGATTCATTGTACTATCCAACAGATAATTATATAGCCTATACTAAGTCCTAGGTGCTATTCTAAGTATCTGAAATATACTAGTGAACTTAAAAAAAAAAATCCCTGCTTCTGTGGAATTCACCCATTCTGTAGGCAGGATGCAAAAAATTAAACAACAATATAATAAGTACATTGTACAGTACTTCAGAAGGCAATATCACCACATAAGAAACCAACAGGCCATCCAGAAATAAAAGAGTGCAACAGGGTAAGGAGTATTAACAACAGGGGCCCAGGACAGGCTGCAGTTTTAGACATGGGCAGGGGAGCCTGAAAGGATGTGATGTCTAAACAAAGATTTGGAGGTTAAGGAATTAGCCAAGTAGATGCTTGGGGGAAAAGCATTTCAGGAAGGGCAGCACTTCCAGAGTAAGCAAATCATGCAGAGCTTCGTAGGTCATTTAAAGGTGTTTTCACTAAGTGACATGAGAAGTCATGTGAGTTTCAAGCAAAGTGATGTCACATAGGAGTTGAGAACTGACCATAGGAGGCAGGAATAGAACAGAAATGACAAGAAGTAATGAGCTTCGGGACACATTTTTTGAAGACATTGCCATCTGATTCCAAGGTTATTGACTTGAAGGGTGGTGTTGTCATGAGTGGGAGGGCTGCAGGCAGAGCAAGCCTAGGATAAATATTTCTTAGGTTTTAAAGGTTTCAGGGTGATTGGTGGCCTCAGGTATGCTAGGCACATGCTCTACCACTGAGCCACAATCCCCAGCAAATTTGATGCTCACTTTACAATACTAAAGGGTTAATTTTTCTCAGTATGGAGAACTTGAAATCATTTCTTCCAGTGTTTAGCAAAACACTTAAACCTTGACCTGGAAAAACTCCTTTGAAGGATGAGCATGAAATACAGTTCCTGATATCAGTCCAGTCTCTGGCTTATTTGTTTTGGGTCATGTGTAGGAGTTGTTGAGTTTACAGTAGATAAGATGAGTTTTAAAATATGCTAACTGTCCACTAGGGCCTGGGTTGAAACTATTAACTTGTTTTATTCAGGTCCTTGGGTTATTGTGATAGAGGCATTGTTCCCTCTGGTCAGGTTTGCACTAAAGTCATCACACAGCAAAACTTCCCCAAGGCCACATTTTTATGTTTCATTTTCAGGCTGTTGGTGCCACAGGAGCAATTAAAATTTGTGAATGATGTTTTTCCCCCCCTTGATAAATACTGTGGATGGCCTGAAGTCTGCCCACATTCCTGGCAAGGGATTTAACAGGCTATTGTGAAAGTAACAATGTGGATGCAAATTGTAAACATTTATCATCTCCAAAGTTTCATGCAATTCTCAAACAATGTCAGTGGAAACAGATGCTCCAACCCCCTACATAAACCATTCTTTAGATGATTTCTCCACATTCTTCCAAATCACTTTGTTTTTCAGTAACTTCTATTTATTATATAAAATAATATTGTAAAAATCTACTAGAAAGTGAATAGCAATGGATAAAAAGTTTAATGTCCTCTAAAACTGATTTCCTTTCTCTTTAGGTACCATAAACTATTTTTAAGGTGTATCAATAAAACTTCTCAATAGTGGAATTTAGTAGTAAATTCTCTCTGCATGTTTATTAGCATATTTATTGCAAGGTAAACTACAAAATGCTCGTGAAAATTTTCTGATGTATCTATGTCCTCAGAATTTTATAATTGTTATAATCCTCACTCCTGAAAACCACTAATCCTAACGGAAAAGTCTAAAGATTTGAAAGTTTTAAGATCAAATTGATATTTTGCCAAGTGAGGGAAACTCTTTAAGAATTATTATGCAACTTAGAGGACCTTAGAGAAGAAGACATAGATCAACAAGTATTACAAACTTCTTATAAGGCTTTGAACTAGTATGTGGGAGAATGGAAAAAAATATAAATCATGTGTCAGACAACAAGTGATTCAGAATCTAGTTGGCGGAATGTCAAAAGTTAAAACATACAAGGGCATAGAAAACAATAATTAAATGGTTTTTCAGAGAAGCATATTTTGGGTATTTTGAGAAGAAATATTATTTTTGTGAGATAATCAGGAAAAACTTTATAGAAGTAAAATTGAGCTAAGATGTTAGGGAGGCAAATTGTAAGTATGCCTTATCCATGGGTGATATATTCCAAGACCTTCATCAGAGGCCTGAAGCTAGGGATAGTACCAGACTTTAGATAGACTCTTTTTCCTATACACACGCACCATACAAGACAATTTAATTTATAAGCTAGGCACCATAAATGATTAACAATAGCTAACAAAAAAACAGGGCAGTTATAAAAATGCACTGTAATAAAACTGCCAGCATTATATGTTGCACTTTGGGGTTGTTATTAAGAAAAATAAGAGTCACTTGAACACAGGCATTGTGATACCATGAGAGCTGATCTCTTTACCTGAATGGCTACTGGGTAAGTAATGGGTGGATAGTATATTCAGTGTGGAAACACTGGACAAATGATGATTCATGTCCCAGGCAGGATGGAGCAGAGTGATAACAAGTTCTTACAAAGCCAATCAGAATGACTTATAATTTAAAGTTATAAACTTTTATTTCTGTAATCTTCCATTGAATATGTTCATACTGTGGGTAACTGAAACTGTGAAAAATAAAACAGCGGGTCAGCGGGGGGAGGGGGGACCACTGTATGTGAAAAGGAGGGAGAGGGCAACTCCTTGGGAAGAAACACCACAAATAAAGATTCGAAAGCAAAAGAGATGTTCACAGACTTGGGAGTAGTGGTGGTAGGACTTGGAGGTGAGTAGACAAGTTTGATTAAAGCGAGGAACTGAGAGATGGCAATGAGAGGAAGCAAAGCTTAGAAGCTTAAAAAGGCTAAGCATTTAGACCCTACTGTGGTTGGTTTCTTGTGTAAAGATTCAGGCAGAATAGAGACAAGACCCAGGTCCACCACATATGAACAATATATTACTTAGTGCTTTAACCTCTTTAGACCCCTGTTTCCCTTCTAAACAGTGGAGATCATATCTGCCAGGCAGAGTTGTGGGGCTACATGGAGTAACAGTTCATTGTGATCCAGCCAAGAGAGACCTCATCACATTAGTGGCCGTGTCTTTTCTGTGGTGGTGGATGGGGCAAGGAGGCTACACTGAGGGCTTGTGTAAAGGGAAGTGACATCATTAAAGGGATGAAGATTATTAGTTTGGGGATTATTAGTGTTGCAACGGTGTGTAGAATGAACTGGACAAGGGCATGTGTGTGTTGGAGTGAGGGGAATTAGACACAAGGACACGGGGGCCTGAGCTTAGCCATACTGCAGCGAAGCCAGTGGGAATGAGGAAGTGAATGTCAGATGGAAAGAATGAAGGGGTCTGAAGAAGAAAGAGCTACATGTAGAAATTGGAGTCTGGAAGGAAAATATGTTAATTTCAAGATAAAGAAAGAAGCATCCAATTTGTAGACCAGCATACTAAGGAACACCCTGTAATAAATGCTTTTGTTTCTGTCTGGCTTTGCTTGGTCTGCCCCATGCCCTGTACAACTCTTTCCCTTGGGGTTAGCCACTCTCTTCTCACTTTAGTGAAAGCTCTTTATTTGAACAATCAGAGTACTTCATTTTCTGGAGGGATGTGGGTAATGAGGCTGGGCCAGTAAGAACCTTTGGTCAGAATTTTTCTACTTGAATATAAATACTCCTGGCCTCTCTAGATACAAGAGTTAGAATGTTATAAGTCAGGATAAAGCCTCTGGTGGGTGTATCTGAAGGCAAATAGAGACCACAGGGATTAGAGGAGAAGCAGAAAGACTTGGAGGATTGGTAATGTTGAGATTAGTTTTATTTCCTAAGGCCCATGGAGTTGCCCTGATTTCTGCCAGATGTCTACTTAAATTTTTGTGAGCTAACCACTGTCCTTCCAATAAATCCCTTTCCACTTAAGCTGCGTTGTGTAATGGAAACACCAGTAGATTAGACTACACAAAGTTAAAATATTCTGCAATCCAAAGTAGATCAACAAAACCAAGCCAAACCATTTGGGAAACATTTGTAACAAATATAATATGACAAAAAAAGGGTAACTATCCTTATTGCAGGAAGAGAGTTTATATATCAGGAAAAAAATATTAACATCCTAAAAGAAACACGACCAGATGCCCTGAACAGATCATATGAGGAAAAAGAAATACAGAGTACATAAAATAAGAGTCTGCCTCAATAACAAACAAATAAAAACTAAAAGCAAAATATGACATTTTACTCATCAAATTGCAAAGGTGAAGAGTAGGGTAATAATGTCTGGGTACAATGTATGCGTAAGGGTTATTCCAGTTTACTTTCTTTCTTTTCTTTTCTTTTTTTTTTTGGTACTGGAGATTGAACTCAGAGGCACTCAACTACTGAGCTACAATCCCAGCCCTATTTTGTGTTTTTACTTAGAAACAAGGTCTCACTGAGTTGCTTAGCACCTCGCCTTTGCTGAGGCTGGCTTTGAACTTGCGATCCTCCTTTCTCAGCCTCCAGAGCCACTGGGATTACAGGCATGTGCCACCATACCTGGCTATTCCACTTTTCTTGAGAGTTTTCTCTGCTTTATGTATCAAGAGCCTTCAAAGGCCATCCTCAGTAACCTAGTGACTCTGTCTCAAAAAATAAAAAGGAATGGGGATATAGCTTGGTAGTAAGAGCACCCCTGAATTCAATCCCCAGTACCCCCCTAAAAATGTCTTTAAAATGTCCTCAGCCTTTCATTGAAACATTTCATTTCTAGGATTTATCCTAAGGATATAATTAAACATTCTTATATAGAAATCTGTGTGCACATATATAATGTTTTTATTGTGTGTATGAATGCACTAAGATTCACAGACAAGGATGTTTATTGCAGTGATATTTATATTAGTCAAATTACAAATGAGTAATTGAGTGATGGTTGAAAAGATATTAAGAATGGGCAGTTCTATGATGGAAAATTGAATAACCCATATTTTTAAGCCGGGAGCGGTGGTGCAAGCCTGTAATCCCAGCACTTAGGGAGGCTGAGACAGGAGAATCACAAGTTCAAAGCCAGCCTCAGCAATGGCGAGGCGCTAAGCAACTCAGTGAGACCCTGTCTCTACATAAAACACAAAATAGGGCTGGGGATGTGGCTCAGTGGTTGAGTGCCCCTGAGTTCAATCTCCAGTATCAAAAACAAAAACAAAAAAACCCCATGTTTTTAGAACATAATATTTCTTTGACAGGGGAAATGCTCAGCATATAATACTAATGGAAAACAAGTATGATGCAAGATTATGTGATGAGGCCTCAATCATTATTACATATAAATGTATGCATGCTTATATGTGTTAGAACATGAAATGAGATTTTTTTCTATTGGCTTGAAAGTTTGACCAGTCCAAAGCTGTGAATAATTGATAATAAATATCCTCATTCTCAACAAAGGGATTAGACACAGTTCCACAATATTTACTAACATTAAAAAAAAAGAAAAAAGAAAAGAAGCCTAGTGATCACTATGAGCACAGCAGCAGTCTACAGAAGTGATCACTCAGAAAGGATAATTTGAAGTGAGTTCATAGAGGCAGAGAATGCTTTTTGGCATAGATCCTGGAGCCTGAAGGCTGTGGGAGGTGTCCGAGATGGGAAGTGGGTTGGTGTGGTCTACACTGGTAGGGCAAAGAGAGAGAAGGGAGCAGTGGGAAATGCCTCACTTCCACTCTTGGGTGCAGGTGTGTGGATTTTCCATGGCGTGAGTGAGATGAGGTGGGGAGAATGATCAGACCATTGCCTCCTTTATTCCAAGTTCCTGAGCTAGAGATAGGCCTGGGCTCAGAGAAGGCAGAAGCATTTACTTGACTGAGATGGAACTGGGCTTTTTTAATGCTCACACAGGAAATGGTTCCAATACCCCAAAATGACAGTAAAGCAATGGGGTCTACCTGAATTGTGGCTGAGGAAAGAGAATGGAGAGCTTGGAGGCAGAGGTGTGTAGGGTAGAACTCAAGTTGCTCTATCTTCGTATTCCACCAAGCCCACTGTGTTATCACAGCCACTCCAAAATGCATCCATCAGGGTGGGAAAAATGCATAAAGCATTATCTGGAATCATCTCTGAGTGGTGAGAGTAGAGGTGCTCTTAGCGCCTGCTTTATATTTTTTCAAAATTTCTAAAATGAATATATATTTTTATATAAAAAAGAAATGAAATTAAAATTGTGACACACACACACACACACACACACAAAAACAGCCCAACAAAATCAAATCATATAAATGAAAGATGTAGAGGGAATGACTCCAGCAGAAAAAAAAAAAAAAAACAAAAAAAACAAACCCAAAACCAAACCAAACCAAACACCAAGATCAAAATTTTAAAAGGGAACGAGTTGTCTCCTTCTCATGTAAGCTGCACGTTATATCAGTATTTCTATTGAAATGCTTTTTGTCTTTCTCTTTATTTTTGTGTCTCCTGACGCTAGTGCTAACTCTTGTCACCTCCCCCTTAGAAGACTGCAGTGACCTCATAATGGAGGTATTTTCCTGCTCTCCAGCTCCACACACCAACAAAGCCATCTTTTCAATGGATGCTCTTTCCTCTGTTCATGTCTTCCCAATTGTTCCAAAACAACTCCCAACTTCAGTCAGGCCAGTTTCTTCACAGTCTCCTATAAAGGCCATGGGTAACTCAACTTGGGCTCTTGTTAATATCCAATACCCCAAAGGACCTTTCAATTTATATAGATTATAACGATTTCTTGGAGTTCTCTTTGGTTCCTTCCCTCCTCTCATTTGAGAGCAATAGGCATTGGTTTGGTAGTTGGTTTCATGTGGAACAGAGTTCTCTATTTTTTTCATATATGTAAATAATTAAAAACTCCATGAGTGATGGGACCAAACTATGTTTCTCATTGTGACACATTCCATTGTATAGCATCTGATAGTCTCAGAAAATACCACCGAGTTGATTGCATCTAAATGATTCTCATGGACTTATGTAAACTGATAATTTATTAACAAAGCTACTAGAATTCTGGAATTTAAATTAGCTCATCAGTTCCTTTGCTGCATCTGGTACCTTTTCTTTTCTTTTTTTTTTTTAAATATTTTTTAGTTATACATGGACAGTGTCTTTATTTTGTTTACTGATTTTTATGTGATGCTGAGGATCGAACACAGCGCCTCACACGTGCGAGGCAAGCGCTCTGCCACTGAGCCACAACCTCAGCCCCCATCTGGTACCTTTTCTAAGTCATCTTTTCTCTTTTTTTTACTTCAGTTTATGTGGTCATGTGCAAATAATTTGATATTGATAAATAAAATATTCTTAAACAGAATAAGAGTAGACTTTGATAAAAGAAAATAACACTGACTTAAATTCATTCATACTTGCAATAAAAATAAACACTTTCATATTATTATTGTCATTTATAGTAATTACTTTTTTTTTTTTTTTGGTACTGGGGATTGAACTCAGGGGCACTCAACCACTGAACCACATGCCCAGCCTTATTTGTGTTTTATGTAGAGACAGGGTCTCACTGAGTTTCTTAGCGCCTCGCCATTGCTGAGGCTGGCTTTGAACTCGCGATTCTCTTGTCTCAGTCTCCCTAAGTGCTGGGATTAAAGGCTTGTGCCACCGCGCCCGGCTATATAGTAATTACTTTTTGAGTCTCCAGACAAGGATTATTAAACATATAGACAATTTTTTCACACCTCCTTTTACTCTGTCATCTAGGAAAACATTTGTTTTCTGTATCTTTCTGAACAGATCCAAAGAAATAAAAAGAGCCTCATGCTCTTCTGCACACTTAATTTTTAAAGAAATTTAAGTAAATTTATCCTGGCTCCACACAAACCAAACACTAATTAAAGTGCAAATAAGAAAGAGAAATTAGACACAAACAGAGGTCAAGGGTTCTCTCAAGTCTACAAAAGGGCAGTATCTAATGGGACTGACAAACACTAAATATTCCTGTGAGCTGCATGTTTCAGAAGTTCATGATATAAATGTATTGATTGGATTTGACCTCATTAACATTAAGAACAGTACTGATCACAATACTGATCTAACTTTAGTTTTTGGGAAAAAAAATTTTAACTCCTTATTTGACCTTAGATGGAAACCACTGGAAGGTTTGACAGGTTTTCCAAAATCCCTGCCTCTCTTCTGTTAGAAGTCCCAGTTCCACTGGGGACACCAGGGTCTGGCTTCTAGTTAGAGTTTAGCCTGTCTCCCACCCCTCACCACTCTGAACTCTCCTCTCTCTACAGCCTGTTTCTTCTCCCAGAGCCACACCCTTCCTGCTTTACCTATTCCTTCTTAAAACAGAACTCTCCAGTTTCCCTAGGCGTTTCCCTACCATTGAGTTGGCAGGCTGCACAAGGTGAAAGTCGGGCTGTTCCTACTGATGGTGGTGGCAGAGGTATGTTCATGACTGGAACTCAGAACTCATTGCCCCATAGAAACTGAAGTATACTGTTAGGTAGGTTCTAAAGCTCGTTTAGAACTCCAGATGAGGTATGTGGGTCACATGGACTCCTATGAGCTCTCCTGGGCAACTCCTCATCCCTTCTTTGGTAATTTTCTTAGGAAAATGGCTCTGAGTTCCAAATGGTTATCCATAAATCATCTTTTTGCAGGGGGAGCCTTGGGAATATAGGCCTAAATTGTTAGTCTGCTGTGGACTCCTTTGAGGAACTAAGCTTCCTTTACCCTCACACCAGGCCCTGGAGTGCTGAGCAGCGAGGAAAGTCAAGAGCCCTCTTAGAGTGAGCACCCCCAGGTGAATGACAGACCTGGGGGGAGAGGATGCACAGGAGCTTTGTGCAAGACCTTGGTGGGGAATAGGAGGCTCAAGGCCGGTAAGGGTGGAGGTTTCTAGGAGATCTCTTGGCCCAGCTCCTAGACATTTCAACAGTGTTACAGTGTTTAGTTAGTTTCAATAGATTTGTTCCTGAGCCATGGGCAGGAGAGTGGTAACAGAAAGCAAATGAAGCCAAGAACTGAATCTTCAGAGTGCTGTAAGAAATGGGGGCCAGGGGTAGAGTTATTTAGTAATTACAGCGCAGCACAAGTGTGTGTGTGTGTGGTAGACACCAACATTTGATTCCTATTCAATCTCTTTCCTGGAATTTTTCAAAGTGTTAGTTCAAGAGGTAGCTCTCTTTCTTTGGATTCTAGAACTGCTGGAAGATATGTCCCTTGCTACTTGGAGGGCCTTGAAAAAATGTGCCTGAATTGCAGTTGTTCACTTGGAACAAAAGAAATGTTCCTTGGCTACAGCTGAGGCCACATAAACCTGGTGATGGTGGGGTGTGATGGGAACCTCACTTAATAATGGGAGAGTTAGAG
This sequence comes from Geosciurus inauris, assembly GCA_004024805.1. Taxonomy (NCBI): domain Eukaryota; kingdom Metazoa; phylum Chordata; class Mammalia; order Rodentia; family Sciuridae; genus Geosciurus; species Geosciurus inauris. The sequence continues at coordinate 111,450 of PVHX01004663.1, forward strand.
GTCACTATAGGGTGGAAAAAGAATGACCATGGCCATTTGGCAAATTGTGTGGGGCCCCATGGGATCAGAAGAAAGATGTTTGGGGGGAGTGGGATTTAGAGATTGAGAGGGAGGGGTCTCGTCTAGATTTATCAAATAACTATTGTTCCTCTCATTGTTCTGATGGAGCCCTAAGGAAAGGTGGCTCCTTTCATAGATCCTCAGTGCTTAGTACTGTGTCATGCACCAAGTAGTCCTCCGTAGGTGTTAGTGACAGCTTGAACACATAAGCTGAAATAAAATATAATTAGCATCTAATAAAACTGAATACACATATTGAGGTTCAGAAAAAAGGCAAAATGGATCATGTGCTGCCATGCTGAAGACACACCGTGAAGGGCTAGAGCCTGGATTTTGTCCTTGTTGATTCTTAGAGGTTGAACGTGCACACCCAGTCTTTGCCTTTAGAGCAGCTCAATGGAATTATGGAGAGAAATCAGAGTTCACTGTGATAATTTAAAACTACAGGCAGAAGCCAAGTGGAGAGACAGTGTTGAAGAAGGAAAGAGGGAGACAGAGAGCAGGACAGGGAGCAAACCCCCGTGCATTAGAAATTAGACTTCAAGATACCTTTTCACCATTTGGTTTGAAAAACTTAAGAAGTTTCCTAAGAAGTTTGATATGGGTTTCTCTCTCTTACAGAGTCTTGATTTATACAATGTTTAACTCCAGACCCATCATCTTTCCCAAAGGAACCTCATTCTGTATCCTGGTCAATGGTACTATTCTCCACCCAGTTCCCTGTAATAGCTTCAGCTGCCATAGCAAAATGCTGTAAATTGCATGGCTTAAACAAGATTTTCTTTTTGCAGTGTTGTGCATTAAAACCAGGGCCTCATGTATACTAGGCAAGTGCTCTACCACTGAGTTTCCACCCCAGCCCAAGAATTTATTTAGTTCTGGAGGTGGGGGAGTCTAAGACCCAGGCTCTGGCAAATTTTGTTCTCTGGTAATGGCCCTCTTCCTGACTTGCAGATGGCCATCTTCTTCCTGTGTCCTCAGGGTAGGAAATGGGGAGGTGAGGTCAACTCTCTGGTGTCTCTTCTTGCAGGACACTAATCCCATCAAGAAAGCCCCATCCTCATGATCTCTTCTAAACCTAATTAACTTCCAAAGGCCCCATCACCACAGACCATTACACTGAAGGGTAAGCCTTCAGGATATGAAAACTGTATGTATGGGGCATACAGTTCAGTTCCCAGCATTCCTCCAGTTAGAAAGTCTGGGGCTTATTCTAGAATCTTCCCTTCTTGTTACCCTCATAGTCAATGATAATCTCCAGGTCCTAAGGTTGAATTATAAATAACTCTTTGGTCTATATCCTGTTCTTATTGTCACTCTTTTAGTACTGGCCATCATTAACTCTTGCCTGGGGTTTTGCCATGGCCTTCTACCTGGCTTCCCTGCAGTCTCACCCTTGTAGCCATGAGAGGAAGGTGTCTGAAATGCAAACCTCGCTTTATCAGTACAATGACTAGGTTTCCCATGACCCAACCCCAGTCTCTCTAACTTCTCACTTGTCATTTTATACTACATCAATGGACAAAAATTTATTATTCCACACACAAACCAAGTCCAGGCTCTTGATACTGAGGAAGAGGGGTGGTTTGTCTTCATTGACTTACTTCTCAACACAGTCTTTGATACTTCATTTGATTCAAGATGAAACTTACAATGTTTTAGGTTGTCATTTAATTCCCTCCCTGCCCTTTAAACCCCATTCCCCACGATTAAAACACTGTGAGAATCATTGTTCCAGGCAACCTGTTCTGTTAACACTCAACTACAAACCTCTTTTCCTGCTTTCATGCTTGTTAACATGGATTTTTCTGCCAACAGAGCCTGGCACTTCTTTTCTCTCCCTTCCTTTATACCCACCCAGAGACATTTCACCCCACACTGATTTCTTGACTGTCCAATCACCAAGTTCTTACTGTTTATATATATATATATATATATATATATATATATATATATATATGCACTTACTGCACATTTCTTTATGTGATACTGGACTTCATGATTGTGTCTTACCTTTGCCACAAGTTTTCACGCACTGTGAGGGCAAGAACTATGCCTCCAGCCCCTGCATGTACCTAGCAGGCTATCTTGTATGTGGTGAGTTCTCAACAGATGTTTGTGGATTTTCTTCTGTTGGATCTACTCTTGCCTTAGTCATGGTGGTCCACGGTGAACTAAAACCTTGGAACTAGATTTCTGACTGCAATAAAAAAGTTACTTTTTGACAATCTGGGATTATATTTTTAAATTCCCTACATATATTCCTATTTATTTCTGAGAGTTTCACCTTATATTAGAGCCCATGAAAAAAGTCCTCTCATCTTTCCATTTTGTTTTTCTAGTCTCAAGACTCTCTTACCTGTCTTCATGGCTTTATTATGATTTTGATGAGAATTTCAGTCAATGCCTTGATCAACTTGATCTACAAAACATTTTTTTCTTCTAAAGATCTTAGACACAGGTTGTTTCACTTATCCTGCCTTAGAATTTAGCATTCTTTCCATTTTAAATGACAAAATACTTGGATTATGCAAAAGGGAATTTATTGTTCATCCAAATTCAAAGTACATAATTAGAATTAATTTGTTATTATAAGGTACTTGGACAACTTGTCAATTGGTACATAGTGTTTATTTGAAATCATTGTAAATGTATATTGCAAACTTTGGGGCAATTGCTAAAAAAGACAAAGTAAAGAAAAAGAAGAAGAAAAAGAAGCAGCAGGAGGAGAAGGAGGAAGCAACAACAGTATGACTGATATGCTAAGAAAGGAAAGAAAATAAAATCATATAAAAAATAAATTCAGGGGCTGGGGTCATGGCTCAGTGGTAGAGCGCTTGCCCCTCACGCGTGAGGCACTGGGTTCGATCCTCAGCACTACATACAAAATACATACATAAATAAATAAAATAAAGGTTGTTTAAAAAAATAAAAAATAAAAAAATAAATTCGAAGTACAGAGCTAGATCATGGTTCAGGCACAGCTAAAGTTAGAACTCAAATGATATCATAAATACTTGATTTCTCACATCCTTCTCTCTCCCTTTCAAGTGTTGCCTTTAGTCCTGAGCTTTATTTGGTAGCAAGAGGGGAACAATGGCTCCGGGCCCTGTATATCTTCTTTTTTTTTTTGTAGATGTTAATGTACCTTTATTTTATTCATTTATTTATATGCAGTGCTGAGAATCAAACCCAGTGCCTCACACGTCCTAGGCAAGCACTCTACCATTGAGCCACAACCCCAGCCCAGGCCCTGTTTATCTACAAGCTGCAAGACAGCAAGAATAATACTATCTTTCCTGGATGTCTTGGCCAGAGCATCATCTTGGCTCTCAGTGGTTGTGTGTCCACCCTGAACCAATCACTATGGCCATGCTTTACTTCAAATTGGTGGGGAGACAGGGTAGGTACTCTGCTCTTAAGGCTGTAAATGATTCTACCAGAATCTCATGGACTGGTATTGTGGGTGAACTGATTGATATTTACTTTCCAGACAACCACTTACTCAACTCTCAGGAACCATCAACCTTGTTTAACCCTCTTTTAATGTATTTCCTTGGTTTTGGGATGTCCTAGATTTTTGTCCTGCTCTTTCTCTGGTCACTGTCTCCTTTCTCTGGTCATTAACTGATTCCAGTCTCTCAAGGTGAGGCTGAGGCAGTTTTCTAACTGGATTCCCTTCTAAGTGATTATGTGTATCCCTAGGGCTTTAATAATTGCCTAAAAACCAAGAATTTGAGATATTTTCTCAAAACCAGAGGAAACCCTGTACTTTCTATATACCTTTCTCCACTTGCCCATTTGAATTTTCTACTTATATTTATTAAAGTCACTTCGAACTCTGCATGTTCAAAACCACGTCCCTTGCCCCCGGAACAAATCTGTTCTTAGTATGTTATTTTTTATTGCAGGAATTTATACCACTGTCAATCCAGAACAACAAGTCAGAAACCTAAGCATCCCGTTGGTCACCCTTACCCCACATTGCTCAGCTAATCTATCATCAAATCCTACAAATTTTACTTCCTCAATATTTCTCAAATCCTTCCAATTCTCTGCACTCTTACAGCTACCTCCTAGTGCCAGCCATTTTTTTCAATTATGTAATTGCTGTACAAATTCTCAACTTATCTTCAATGGCTACTGCCTTTTCCCAATCGAGTTTTTGTTTTGCAGTTAGAGTGCATTTTTCAACAGTGTAAATGCAATGAACTTTCATTGGTTTTAAGATACAGAACAAAATCCCTATCATGCCCTAGACTACATTGCCGATAGGCTGCCTTCCTGGCCCACCATTGTTGACACTCTCTTTTCTCCCCCTTCGCCCTTTGCATTCCACCGTGGGTCACCTTCTGGACATAACATAGTAGACCGAATAATGCCCATATCACCAGATGTTCAAATTGCAATCACAAAAACCTCAGAATATGCTGCCTTATCTGGTAAAAGGCACATGGCAGATGTGACCAAGTTTGGGATTTCGAGATGGGGATCTGAGATTATCCTGGATTATCTTGCTGGGCCCAGTGCAGTCACCAGGATCCCCATAAGAGGAAAGCAGGAGGGTCACAGGCTGAGGTGTAGGTGTGATGATGGAAGCAGGGGCGGGAGTGAAGTGAGGTGGGGGTTCTGAGCCAAGGCATGCAGAAGCCTTGAACTGTTGGAAAAGGCAATAAAATGGATTTTGTTCCTCTAGGAGGAATGTAGCCCTGCCAACACCTCAATTTTGGGACTTCAGAACTGTGAAATCATAATTCTGAGTTGTTTTTAAGGTACCAAATCCATGGTAATTTGTTATAGCAGCAACATGAAAATAATACACAAACTGTTGACTGGCATATCTTCACTTTGTCCTTCCAGATTTACTCTCCACTATCTTCATGCCATAGGACACCTCAAGACTGATCTTTCTGTCTGGCATCAGTGATCTCTCTTACCGTCTGGCCCTGGCTGGGCTTTGTCAAGGGAGACACACAGGATATTGGGGGGTGGAAAGAAGGTCAAGTTGGGCTACTTATTTCCCCTGCTCTCACCCTTATGGAATGCTGGCTGGTTGCAGCTCCCTCCTGAAGACCACAGCTCTTGCCTTCCCATACAGACTCCAGGTTCTAGTAACTGCTATATCCTCTCGCCTCTTTTAGCTGGGGTGATGGTGGTGGCTAATGGTTCCCTGTTCTTGCTAACCTAAGGCATTGCACTGTTCTTATTCTGTTCTATTTTCCTCATTTTGTTCAATAGTCTCTGTATTAAACATTCCTAAATTTATCCAGGCTGAAAGGGCCATCTGTTTCCCCACAGGATGCTGACTAATACAGACCTCATCCTATTCCCTTCTGCCTCAGGGCCTTGGTAAATGCTGCTGCTTTTTGCCAGGAAAGCCCTTTTTCTCAAGTGCACTCTCTTCCTGTATTAATCTTCAGATGCTTCACTAGCATTTCCTTGAGAAAGTCACAAAATCAGGTATTATGCCATCTCACAATGCTATATATCTACATTCCTGATCACGTGTCACAATTATAGCTTTGCAGTTGTTTAAGAGTTAATTTGATTATTGTTTATCTTTTCCTCCAAATGTTCATTATCTTATACAGTAGCTACTAGCCAAGCATGGCTGTTGAATACTTGGATTGGGTCTAGCACAACCAAGGAACTAAGTTTTGAATTTTAGTTAATTTAAATTTAAAAGCTAAGAATAACATTACTGGAAAACTTGTAAGCATATTTGAAACTACTTGGGCATATAAATCTACTTTGTCAACTGTATGAAATCCAAACACAGATCAAATATTTCTGATGAAATTTAGCATTTGTGTTAGTCAGTTTTCTGTCACTGGGACAAAGTTCCCAAGGTAATAAATTTAAAAGGAAGAAAGGTTTCTTTTGGCTCATGGTTTCAGTTCATAGCTGCTGGGCCCTCTTGCTTTGGGCCTGCAGTGAGAGTGTGTAGCAGAGGAAACTGGTCACCTCATGGCTGCTGGGAAACAGAGAGAGACAGGAAGACATGGGGGGCCTCCATAACCCTTTTAAGGGCATGCTCCCAATGACCTCACTTCCTTTTACCAGTCCCTACCCTGTAAACGGTCCCACAGCTGGAATGCTAGTGCTCTAGCCTGGGGACCTAGTCTTTAACATGTGAGGGAACATTCCAGATCCAAGCTATAGCAGTGTCTGACTAGAGATGGGCTGCAAGTGTGAAATACACACTGGATTTCAAAGTTGTACAACAAAAAGAATGTAAAATGTTGCAATAATTTAAAAATATTGATTGCATGTTACATGTTGAGACAATGGTTTTGGATCTACCAAATTAAATGAAATATATTATTAGAATCAACTTTCCATGTTTCTTTTTACCTTTTTAAGGTATGTCTACTAGAAAATTTAAAATGACACCCATAGGTCACATTATTACCTCTCCAGGTTTGTCAGTGCTTCTCCAGACTAGAGCACAAGGTTCAGGTAGGCACTTTTCTTGCCCTTGTGTCCTTTCAAACACTGCCTTTTGCGTACTACGTACCCCACATTAAATATTTAATACATGAGTGAATGAATGGAAGTGTGTATATTCCAACAGAGCAGAGGGTCTTAGGGAGCAACCTCACAGATGTCTAGTCTGTGTCACTATGTAACTTCAGAGTGAAGGTTTTAAGGGCAGGGCTGGGGGGTATAGCTCGGTCGTAAAGTACTTGCCCAACATGCATAAGGCCCTAGCTTCACTCCCTAGCACTGCTAAAAAGAAAGAAAAAAGTTTCAGGGTAACAGTGATAAAATCTGTGAATTTTTTTTATTTGTTTTTTTTTTTTTTTTAGTTATACATGACAGTAGAATGTCTTTTGACATATCATTCATACATGGAGTATGACTTCTCATTCTTGTGGTTGCATGATGTGGAGTTACACTGGTTGTGTATTCATGTATGAACATAAAAACCTGTGAATTTAGTGAGGTTCCAGTATTATTTTATCTCGTGGAAGTTAAGACATCTACAACCTGGTAGGTTTTGTAGCAATGGCTAAGCAATGGCATAGACCATACTCTGTGATGGAGTAAGGTATGTGCTGATGTTAGCAGAGCAGACTTTGCTGCAGTTGGTAAGAAGCAGGGTTCCAGGTGGTTTTGAGAGAAGGTAAGGGTCAACTATGTCATCAAATATAGGAATACACTTGGGCTGCTACCTGCTAGAAATGTTCAGTCCCTACCATGTCCACATTTCCTGTGGGCGACTTCTCCTTTCACTTCAAAAGATGACCCTTGTCACTTTACTCCGGTTTCACCTAGTCTAATCCCATAGGCGATTTTACCCAAGATCCTGCATCCAACTGGGGATGTTTCTTTTGTGGACAGCAGGCTTCTGCTTACCTGAATGGACTCTTCAAAGAGAGACGGGGCAGCTTGGTTGGGCGAAAAATGGATAATTTTATTTTTGTTGGAAGAAAGTCAACTGTTTTCATAAGACCTTTGCATTTCAGGTCACACATCTTGACCTTTTTAATCCCAAACACCCCTTCTCAATGTACAAAATGGCATCCTTCCATGGAACTTATCTTTTGTCCTCTGCTGAGCCCTGCTCTCCAGGAGAAGAAATATACACGGATGTAGGCAAGACAGTGACTCCACATCTTTAGGATTGCAGTCTCTTGAACGTTTGCTGTGCCTATGTGACAAGTAATGCTGTAAGGTTTGAGTCATCAGAAGGCTCACGAAGGACTTCCCTGCTAGCCCAGCCCTGGCACTCTGCCCATTTCCCCAAGTTTTTACAGATCTCACACCAGCCAGATCTAGCAGCTTATTTTCATTCGTTCCGTCTTTACACTTCCTTTAGTGCAATGACCTACTTAAGTTAAAGGGAAATACAAACCCCAAAGGAAATGTGCTGACAGCTGTTTCCTGGGTAGAATTAGGTTGGACATGTGTCTGAGAGACGCTTGTGAGCTCTAGGAATCATTTTGGCTGGAGATGGAAGTAGCAAAGGAGGGACAAAAGGTTACAAAAAGAAAAAAAAAGTCAGACAGTAAGTGTTCCTGGGAGAAAGTGATAAAGAGACCGATGGTGGCAGGGAGGGCTGGGTAAGAAAGTTTCTCAAGGACAATTTCAAACAGTTTTGATTTTCTGTTTAGTTCCTTCCCTAAATACACTTCTTAGAAGCTCTATGCCTAAGGGTATAGCTCTGAAGACTGCTAAGGTCTAGATAGAGCAAATTCAACTAAACCACCACCACCATCACCACACTTTTAGTAGGATGATAATATTCTGATATATAAATGACAGAGAGTTTGGGAAATAATCATTTACTTATTGTCTGAGAGAGCTAATGATATTATTTAGTAAAGTTGCCAATGAGTAGTCAGATTGATTTATGTTTCTTCCTTTCCCTTTTTTGGTGGAAAAATTTTGTAGATAATTTTTGGGAGGCATAGAAAAAAATCAAAGATCTCTGAGCCATGGGTTGCTGATTAGCCCTGTACTGTGGTGTCGCTTTGGTATGAGTCACAGACTCACCCTCCTAGGCAGCCTATCCTCTGAGGCAATCCTTCCCTTCTCTTTGGGTTTGTTGTTGGCAGGTCCAGCTACTGCCAAGATTAACTCCTAACTTCTGGTGTTGGTCTTAATTCTGTTGTAGTAGTGTGAATGGAATGGGCACTAAATACCATTTTTTAAAAATCAAATACATTTATTAGAAGAATCTTCAAAACTAGTTACAGTAGATAAAAAGCACTTAGGTTAGTTTGTAAACTTAAACATTTAGTGTGAGAGAATTTTAGAGCTCAAAGAGGGGTGGGGAGGTACTTCAGTGGTAGAGTGCTTGCCTAGCATATGCAAAGTCCTGGCTTTGATCCCCAGCACTTAAAAAAAATTAACAGAACTCAAAGAATAATCCATCTAACCAATACTAATACTTTAGAGATGAAAAGAAGATGAAATGAGTACTGAGTTGCCTAAATTAATTGTACATTATCAGTTAATTACAGTAGCACAAAGTCAGTACCAGAAGAGACCTCCAGAATCTCAGGATTGGGATCATTCTCCTATACTATATTGCTTATGTAAGAGCCAGAATACTAAACAATTAATTAATTTTAAATATGTTATGCATACACTCCAAAATTTAAATGACCCAAGATTTTACAGTAAAACAAATAGTTTCCTATCCACTGTTGTCTCTAACTACTTAGGTCTCTTACCTCTTTGAAAAACTTGAAATTTGTTTTAGGCTGAGGTATGAGGTAGGAATCCAAACTTTCTTTCAAATGCTTGTCGGTTATCTTCCTAGCAGATAAGGTATGTTTTCCTTATTTGTGCTTCTCTCTTAGAAGTTTTGTATTTAATTTTGCTTGTTTTTTTTTCTCATATAAGAATCTGAGCATCCACTGACACATTAGAATAATTCTATTGGTTTTTAAAAATGGGATTGTGTGAAATGTATGGATTAATTTGGGGGCAAATGACTAGTTTTATGATGACTGCTATAGAGCTTCAGGATAGACTTTCTTTCCTGATGAAAAGAATCTTGGTAGGAGATATTGTGCTTTCTGCTTCTTGATGTGGTTCCCTGAGGTTGTGGTTATCACACTTCAAGCCTCACACCTGACCTCACACCTTACGGTCACACTGGCCTCCTTGCAGTTCAACTTGATTGGCATGCTCCCTTTCTCACAGTGCCCCTGTGCCAGGTAGCTACATCTCCTTCCACTGTTTGCTGAATGTCACCTTCTTTCTCACTGGGAAGACCCCAACCACCCAATTTACGGATCACTCCTGCCTCCCACTCTGAGCTCTTCTCATTTTTCTTCTACTTTAATGCTACTATGATAGTTAATTTACTTGTTTATGATGCTTTTTATTTGTTGCTGGTCTCTACCACTAAAATGTGAGTCTTAAGAGGGCAGAGATTTTTTGTCACTCACTGTCTTATCCTAAATGCCTAGAAATCAGCCTGGCATATAATAAATGTTCCATAAGTATTGGTTTAATTGAATTAAAGAAACTGCATACCTAATAAGTGATTTTATTTAGAGTAGATTACATATTTTTAAGTCAAATACCTTTTCAGCATCCATGGAAATAATAGTATGATTTTTTCTTTCATTCCCAGACATGATAAATTATATATTAAATCTTCTAATAATGAAATATCCTTGCACTCTTGCAATAAGCCCTACTTAGTCATGGAGTATTATAAGCTGCCTGATTTTGTTTGCTGTTGTATTTATTATCATTAGGGGTTTGAATTGATGCAAAAAGGGTGACTGATGTGAAGTTTTGCCATGATTTCTTTGTTTGCCTTTGTTATCACTATTATGTTAGCTTCAAGAGATAATTTAGACCTTTCATTTCCACTTTTTCTTTAGTGCTCTGGAATAGTTCAAATAACATTTGCTTTATTTTTCTTGAAAGTATGGTTGCTTATGCATTCTCATGATTGTAATCTCTAGGTCTTCAAATTATTGATTTTATTATACCTGATATTATAAATATAGTTATACTATTTTACATTGGAGAACAAATAATCCTACATCATACAGTCTCTTAAACCCAATTCCAATTAAGGAGAGTTCTGGTTAACATGCCTGTGCCTCTCTCCATCTCTTTCCTTCCCTTCTCCCTTCCTTCCATCTTTCCTTCCTTTCTCCTTTCCTTCCTTCCCATGAAATAATCAAATCTCTGTTTCAGGTTTAGCCTGAATTTTTTTTTCTTTTTTAAAAATATTCTTTTAGTTTGAATCCATCCCATTTGTTGATTCTTGATTTTACTTGTTGTGCTATAGGAGTCTTGTTAAGGAAATATGGTCCTAATCCGACATGATGAAGATTTGGGCAGAATCAACAAATGGGATGGATTCAAACTAAAAAGCTTCTTCTCAGCAAAAGAAATAATCAATGAAGTGAACAGAGAGCCGACATCCTGGGAACAAATCTTTGCCACACACACATCTGATAGAGCACTCATCTCCAGGATATATAAAGAACTCAAAAAACTTAACACCAAAAAAACTAACAACCCAATCAATAAATGGG